>CM075854.1:2924100-3164100 GCA_037975125.1 Latrodectus hesperus | reverse complement strand
TACTCTTGCTTTAAATTACAATAAAAGTTCTATTAATTTAATGCACAAATAATTATTCTCTTTATCACAGATAGATTTGGAATTTGATATTTAATATCCAGAGAGACTGTTTTATTAGTAAATATCCTGCATACTATGATCCTAGAATATTATCATATGTTCAAAAAATTTGTCCTATAATCTTGAATAAATATGTGATAACTCAGGAGGGTAGTATTTTTTAGGCTGAATATAATTTTAATACAGAACATAATTACATGGTTATCTAATTACTTGACCTTTTTATTGCAGGAAGTCTAATTAATATTAGATTAGTTTCCTTGTGCAGACAATTTCAAAGACTTATTGATGTTAATTGATTTATTACCGATTCTTGTAAAATTTAGAATGCTCATGTATATATTTTGCTTCTTTTTTCTTACGGTATAATGAATATTGTTGTTTCATACAGATTTAGCTATCCATATATAAGTATTAAATATCCAAAGTATGATTTTTAATATTTGCTTATTTAAATATACTTAAGATTTCATGATTACATTATTATGTTTATAGCTCATGCATCGTATTTCTTTTATTACTAAGGTTTTATTTTTTCTTAATTTTTTTCTAAAAATAATTTAAATTTTCAAATACAGAGTTGACCGATTGATACCGAATCCATATCACATCAGAAAGCATGGTGAAATTTATTGAAGTACGTCGTTATAATAATACTATTTCCATTTTTTAAAGTGCTTTTGTAAAATTCTAAATAATATTTAACAGGTTTATTAATTACTCCTTTGCAGCAAAATAAGGCTTTATTTTTTTGAAGTATTATTCTTATGAAATTTTAACATTAAAGTTTATATCGACACTAATGAGAATGGAAACACTATAGAAATTTTAGTTATGTTTTTTTTTCAAATTATATGAAGAGATCTTTAGAAGTAGAACATCGCTCAAAAGTAGTCAATAACACTTGCTTTGCTGTGGTCAAAAGCAAGACCTCAATATGAATATTTTTATCTGTGGACATTGAATTTATTGGTGTCGGATATGCAAGATTAAAAAGCGTTCTATATTTTATGTAAATGTCATCATGTGTTTAATGTTAAGTACGATGATAAACTTGTTGTATTTTATGCTTTCATGGATTATATGATTTATAAATTAAAAAATGATCCAGCTGGGTCTTTAATTTAAACAACACATACTTTACTTTATGCGATCAAGATCTAAATTTTGCAAAATACATGCATTAAAATGCATATTATCTTTTTATTCTTATTCTTATAGTATTCTTTTTTGTGTTATTAAATTGCCTATTCAAAGAAATTAAGCTCCAATATTAATTTGACATCATAAACATAAAAATTTCTGTATACATATCTTTTTTTATTTAATTTTTTCTGAACTAAAAATTGAATATCTTTTTGAATAATCTTGCATTTTATTTTTAATTTCATTCGTAGTTTCATTGAAGCTATTTTCAGCTTAAACTAAACTTGGAAAATAAAATAAATCATAAAACAAGATTTATTTGTGAAAACATAAATCAGTTTTATTCAACAGAATAATCTGTAAATATTTGTCTTCACTCTCCTGTAACTTAAAAAATAAATATTTAGCTACACTATAAATAAATGATTTTTCCAAAAGAACTCAAATTATATTTACTCATCAAAAATATTTATTTATTGTTTAAATTGGGTACAATGTGTTGTACTGGTACTGTTTGTAAAAAATTTTCTACTCAATGGGCCCATGGTAAACTAAACTAAAGACTAAGTAGTGTGACGATTTTTTGTTTAGAATGCTACACTCACACGTAAAATTAAATAGATATATAATTAATGTAATAAATGGCTGAACACACAATTTGCTTGATATTGTATGTAATTTAAAAACCACTACAATAATCAAAATCAATTAAAAATGTCATATTCAATTGTACTATTATATTATTGAATAAAAAAAATCATATCTTTGTATTATTATTGGCAAAAAAAAAAGCGTAACTCCATAAAATGAAGAATTCAAAATCTAATTTCTGCACTAAATTGCTAGTATAAAAAATATCAGTAATGCTTATATAAAAGATTGAAATTAACTCTCTTTTTTCAATCTAATTAACTCATTTAAATGATTTGTTGTTACTTTCCTTTATAAAAGAATAGTTTCACTGCATCTTGCAAAAGAGTGAATTTCTATCTTAAAGATTGATTGAATTTTGTCAAGATGAAAGAGTGACATTTCATTCCTTCTGAGTGTAATCTACTCGACTTTTTTATAGTATATATATATGTCTGTGTGTGTATATATATATATATATATACATAAATATTTATATAGTAGACTGTCTGTTTAATGGCCTAAGGCTGTTGTAAAGTATTATAATCCCATATTATTATTATATTACCCACATAATTTGCCTTACCATGGATAGAAGGCTGCAACGTCGAAAGGGAGGAAATCTGGAACTCACAAACATGAACTTCAATAATTTTGCATGCAGAAGGCTGAAGGACAACATACATTTTTCGTTGTTCAACAGTGTCTGGGATTGAGCCTAGGATTTTCTGCTCTGAAGATAACTGTATTACCACTAGCTCTCCAAAACTATGGCTTTGTTTGCTGTAAGTCATGGTAAAAATTCTAGAACAACATGTGATAAGTATATTAGAGCTTATTTTCAGAAATAAAAATGTACCAAGATTAAACACTTCTGAGATATGGCGCAAGAAACAATATTTGAGAATGTGGAAAAATTTTCTGGTGTATCCATAGATTTTTCATGCTTAAGATTCCTAATCAGGAAGAATTTGAGTTTTGGCAGTCATAAGTAGTTAGAAACGAGGATATTCTATGAGTATGATAGATCAAAATTCCTTCTGTTGAAGAGAAGCGTTGAGAATTCGAAACGTAATGACTTATCAGTAACAAACAAGTGTGGCTCATCTTATAAAGCAATATGTTTTGAGCCACTTCCAAACGTAAATGTAAAAAATACTTGGCTCTGGTGTTACTAGCGTGCATTACTGCCTTCAGAAAAAGATATTCGTATTCATGTGGCAGTAGATTGCCTGTATGTCCTCAACAAACACTATTTTGAATTTTGGCTGTCATACGCATCTTTGCATTATTTTTTCTGGCTGAGTTTCTAATTTTTCGGTCTTTTCAAATGTGCTATTGTTATACAGACTTTCTTCCAGGTATTAGTCAATATTTTAGATACTTTAACTGAAGAAACTACTGAAAATAAAAACATTTTTCTTATTTTGAAATACCGCTTTACTAGGAACATCAATTCTCTTAACGATTCAATCAAAAGGTGGAAATATGTGAATACTTTTGTAAAATAATTTTACGTTGAAACATTAATTCTTTCCTGATACATTGATTGAATTTTCCATATGGGGTATGTATAGTTGAGTTAAATTATTTTTATTAGAAAAGTAAACTAAATTCTGTAGAATATTGAATAAGCATTGCCAATATTTCTCACATTATCCAACCTTCATCTTCTTTTAATAATCATTTAAATTAGAAAATTTAATTAAAATAATACAAAATTTGTGGATAATAAAACTATGTAATCAGATTAAATTAAAAAAATATCTTTAACTTTGATTTAGTATACCTGTGACTAAATGACAAACAATATTATTAAGACAACACAAGGATCGGAAGCTAATTAACAGGATTAATATATCATCTAATGAGTTCGTTAGTGACATATAAAGCAATAGTTTTTTAGAAAATTTGACTTAGTAACATATAGTGTCCTTTAATAGTGGATCATTCATTCCAATGCTTTTCTATCATTTCGATTCCTTCATTGTAATATCTTAATGGTAACATCAAAGTAGGGTTCAGCTTTGGGAATCACATTATTTCATTACATCTAAATCCTTTCTCTAGAACATTCTGTTTAAGTAGTCTATGGGAAACAGATCAGAGAAACACGAGCGATGGGGTTACAATAGAAAGGATAATTCCTGCAATTTGAAATTATTGTAATTTATTGTAAAATGGAACATTGTCTTAGTGATAGGGCCCTTGTTTCTTCATTTGGGGTCATTTTTACACAATTTTTTCATTCAAGCACACATATGAGGTGTAGTATTGACTGTTGATGATATTTCTTTTCTCAAATAATCTATGAATAAAATACTATGCTCATCCCACAACATATAGAGGTCAAACCTTGCCAGTTAACATTTGCCTTTTTAGTCACTTGGGGCAGAATTCGAATGTCGGCCTCTTAGCTTATTTCCAGTTTGATTGAGGATTGAATTGTTTAATTCATGCTTCATACATTGATACATACAGTATGATAAATCTTTTAATTGAGCTTAAATAATTCAAAACAGCCTTCTGAATCATCGACAAGTTGTTGTCATTGGTTGACCATAAGTGAATGCGGTAACCATTTCAAGAAGAATATTAGATTGTGCAAGTACTCATGCAAAATTGTTAACACCCTGTCTTCTTATATTTTCAACTAAACAGTTACTTCATGCAACTTTAATTAATGATCAGGTAAAACTATTTTATAGATTTTTTTTTGTTTTCTGGAACAACTCCCCATAATTTGGGTGACCGACCAAAGCATTCAATATCATCCGTGTAATACGGCTGCGTTTAAAATTAACAATTAATTTTCTCTTGATAGTTTTAAAAAATCTTGATAACACTTGTCAAGACATGCTTTTGTTATAATAGTAAATTTCTCATTAAAAATCAATGCTACATACGAAATTCAGATTTTCCCATTAATTTTAAAAATTTTAAAATTTAACATCACTAAACCACTGTAAATTGAATGACAGATGGGTATAAAACTTCAACAATTATCATTTGCAGATCAATACTTTCTATAAATCATAGGGGTTTGGAAACAGTGGTAACATCCTACGAATTTTTGAGGAACGTACCTATATATTTTTGTACATTTGTACGAAATTTCTGTACATTTTTTACAACCTAGAACAAAACATTTAAATCTTAGGACATTGAAACAAAACTTAAAAATAAATTTAAGAAGATCTGGAGAATACGGTATATTGAATTTCTTATAGATTATATATATAATTGTATTTTATTTATTTCTCTCGTTAACAAACTATCATTTGTAAATCTGGATTTAATATTTGTCAATCTGATGAATTTTTAAGAAAGTATCTGTCAATCAGATGTGAATTTTCATATTAGAAACATATCTATCTATAAATATATATCAATTGCTATAAAGAGAATTAATATTATTTCTTTTTTTTTCCATATTTAAAAAATTAAATCAGGATATCTATCATCCATATAAGAGCATACAAGGGAAGTCAATAGTTACAAGATAAACATTACATACAATTAATCATTTCTTATGACGTATGAAGTAATCCAAAATTATTTTATGCAATCGATGATATTTTATGCAATTAGTTATATTGTCAAGGAATCGGTATTTGTGATCATAAAAGTTCTTCATGCTTTAAGAAATAAAAATAAAACTTATAATGTATTTTCTACCCAGGTTTTTCTAAAGCTGTCACAAAACGCATTACATTTATTTTGGATGCCTGAATTATTTATAAAGGATGTTTAAACTATTAATTTTATCAATTTCTATTGCATTGTGTTGGCTATTAAAAGATAGTATGTCAAAGAGCTGGTTTTTATTTCTTAGTCATTTACTTTTTACAAAAAACTACTTGACAAATTCATTTTACGTTTTCGGCGCTTACCGTGTTTAATTAATTTTACATACCTGGATTTCGTAGATCTACGGTACTTTTCTCCCAGAATGACTTTTTTGACCAGCATCTATAACTTAAGGTGGTTACCAAATTCCAGAGTCGTATGGTTGCGTATCGTTACCCAATAATGCAATGCTAGAAATGGAATCGTACCCACAAAGTTTTATACTAAATTTCAAAGTATTAACCATCAAATCAGTGGTGTTTATTTAAAAAACGTCAAAACATTTAATAATATTCAGAAAATTTTATTGTTTCTTTCGTTTTATCAAATTTACTTCTTAGGAAATATTATAAGTAGATTTTTTATATAAATAATCAAGAATATCTTTCTATGTAATGAAAAAATCATAATAACCAGTTTCTAATATGAATATTGATTACGCAAACTCTAATTAATAGTTTTTTAAATAGATAATTAAAGCAAAACAACACATAAAAGACAGTAAAATGTAGAATTTATATTTGCCCATTTGACTGCTGCTCTTTGAAAGAATAGAGATTCGTCTAAATTTTATATCATTGTTTGTGAATTTGGCTTTTATAAGTTCTTCTCATCCTAATAAAGTATGCATTTTCTCTCAAAGCATTCTGATTATTTCTACTTTAAAAGAAAAATAAAATTTTTTAAGGTATTTTTGATTGAAACTTAATGTTTTCATTTTAAGATGTTTCCCCTCTAACACTTGTACTTTATTCCAAATATGAAGGCATTTACGAACTAAAATCCTCTCATATAATATATCTATGTTTTAATGGGATTGTAATAAAT
The DNA here is from genome assembly GCA_037975125.1 of Latrodectus hesperus. NCBI lineage: Eukaryota > Metazoa > Arthropoda > Arachnida > Araneae > Theridiidae > Latrodectus > Latrodectus hesperus. The sequence goes on along the minus strand of CM075854.1, from coordinate 3,157,587 downwards.
ATTTAATAATAAAAAATAAATGTTTCAATTAATATATAAATTTATTTAATAATCTTCTTTTAGATAAGGAAATGTGTGAAGATCTTCAAAATGCTTAAATCTTTTCCTTATTCTAAATGACACCTAAAAAATAACTCAAATCTCTTTGTGGCTCATTTAGATTATAGTGAGAAACAAGTTCATATCTAATAACTTTTCATTATTTCATTAAAAACTTTTACAGAGTTCCACAAACATGTTTAAACATTAGTCACCACTAAATGAATATATATTCAATTTGACGCAGCATACCGTACGGCCTAAAGGCGGAAAGCTGGTGTAAGACATTTGAAAATCCACTTCCTGTTGCCTTCCAGTTGGCAAGCAGCTGTTTTTACACCAACATGCTTCATGTACTTAGGCCTGAGTTGAACTCTACCAGTTAGGTGGAAGTCTTCGTAATTAAGAAGCAAGGATCAACTAGGAAACTATATATATACGTGGTACATAGAGCTTGATTTAGTCTTTTTTAATAGAGCTATTCCTTGTGGCTATATTTGTAAAAATATTTTTTAATAAATAGAAATTTAGTAATAAAAAATATATTTCCTTATGATTCTTTTGCATTTCATTCATCCATTAATTTTTGTATTTGGTTACTGACTCATACAATCTGTACACAAATATTAAAATTTTTATTTAGAAATATTAAATGAAAATGTGTACTAAAATCAGATGATTACATACGAAGAATACAATTTAAATTACATAATGATAAAGTATATTACCTTTCACGTAATTTAAAGTGTCTTCGCTGTATAACATACATAATAACATTTGATCGGTGTATACCATGCAATTTATTTTTCTATTCACTCAATGGATGTTATGCTTTACTTAAATTAAATATTATAATTTCTACAGAATCTGTAAATTACAGAACTAAATAATGAATCTAATATATTATTAATAAATAAAAATGCATAAAAATAAAAGAACAGGAATTCTGTTAAAATTAAGATTAAATAAGATATTTCTATTGTATGACGCAAGCATTTTTCGTGAGATTATAAATATATAGTTCCGTCTATGTCATGAAAAGTTTATCATACACCAGGATTTTTAAATTTTGTACAAAAATAAAACGAAACTCCATTTTAGAACAACATTCTGTTATTGTGTTTTAAACTTACTCTAGCTTTCATAACACAATTGTTTCAATAGCAACAAATAATGATTTTTTACAGTCAGTCCCTGAAGGAACTATTAATATCGTTACATCTCAGCAGTCGAAATTTTTGATTTATATTAAACCTTATGTAACTTACACACCACTTACATAATGATTTTGTTCAATCTTTAAAATCAAAGTAGAACTTTTAACTAAAGTTAATTTTTAAATTACGTGGAATTTCAGATGATTCAAATTATAAATTCAATATATTTGTTTAGTATATAGGTAAACATAGCAACATTTTTTACTAAATACAAATGTGGTGCACTAGGAAATTCTTAAAACTTAAAATTTTCATTTACTTTTCAATTTAAAACTAGAAGGCGAATTTATTCATTTAAATTATTTCTTAATTAATCAAAATAAATAGAAAGTTTTTAAAGTTGGAATAATATAATTATTAGAAACTTAAAAAAATAGTGATATGTATTATTTCTTCCTCTTGATGTCACTAATTCATAACACCAGCTTATCAATATCAATTATTTAATAAATGTTTTTTAAATCATTTATTTTTATTAAATAACAAAGGTATTCGTTTAAAAGGTCTCATCTAATATTATTTTTTAAAAAATCATATCTTGGAGGTTTTGTTGTGTCTTGATGCTCGCTAGATACCTTTAAATGAATTCCTGAGCATTTTAATTAGGATCATCGTAGCCACAAGTTCTGGCGAGCATTCTTCAGGGTTCAGTTCATCTCATGTTGAAAAACGAAGGTTGTGTTTTTGTCTTCAGCATTCTTATCCGTCAGTTGGGTACTCGGGAGTTACGATTTTCCTTCCTTGTTGCACGTGAATGTTATCTGCCTGAAGGCAATTTATGAAGTGCACATTAAAGTGCCTTAAAAGGGCTCTAAGTCGGTCTTCTATATGGTGTTAAAATATCTAGGTTCTATTACTGTTGCCTAGATGTAAGATATAGGTTTTCAGAACGAAGGATCTCTTGTTCGATATTATTCTCTGTTGAAAAACAGAAGATGGATATTGCACACCTGTCTTCTGCATGTACATCTGTTGGATAGAGTTTTCGAGGTTTCCTCCCTTGCGATACATGCATATGGCCTATTATTTATGAAATGCTCTCCCAGAAAGCAACTTATGCAGTGGATATTTCTACGGCAATCAGCAAACTTTTTTGGGTGCTCACTATACGGTGTCAAAGCATTTAAATTGTACATCATTTATTCCAAATCTTATCTTATAAAGAAGCTCATAAAAGATGAAAAAAAGTAAACAGATCAAAATGTTACATTTCATTTTTTAAAAAAGAATAGTATCATTAGATGAAAATACATAACTACACTCATAAACCAAGCCATATTTAATAAAATGAAAAACATTTCTACAAAAAGACTCAAGTAATATTTTTTATGATAATCATTTTTTAAAAAATGAAAAAAATAACTGCAATAAATATTTTGAAGGATAATTTTCAGAAATGTAATAAATGTTGATTATTGACATTTTTATTGATTAAAAATGATTTCGTACTGTATTTCGCTTAGAGAAGAAAGCAATCTTTTACGCCTGTTTATTAATTAAGATATTAATGTGAAACTCTTTTCGAGTTGCTAAATATAATTCAATTTATTCATAAAATATATCCAAATAATAAGTAAAATTTATTTTTAAATAATTTTAAAAATAAAAATATTAAAAAAGGGAACATTCCTCATATATGCTTAAGAAATTGATCCATGTGTCATATTTATTTCATTCATAACAATAAATTAACTAGGAAAATATTAAAAAATAAATTTAACAGGAATGAGTTTTCAGCATAAGCATATAAAAATATTAAATAATTTCAAAATGAAAATTTACAACTTTTTAAATCATAATTTTCCTCTAAAATTTATTTTTAAATATAAAACTTATTTTAACATACATATTTAAACAATCTTAAAATAATGAGAATACCAGCATTTAACTTCACTTACGTTTGCTTGATTTTGATACATATCAATTTAAATTATATAGAAATCATAAATGGTCATCATAGAGAAAATAGTTAAAATTGAGTACGGTTATAAATTTTTGGCAGTATTCAAAACATTTATGAAGGAATAACTTCGTATCTATCAGTTAAGAAAATCTAGGTTTGTTTTAGTTGATACAAACATTTAATTAACTCTCTCAAAACAATGAAATTTTTTTTAAAAAAAATAAAAAAAGTTCTGTCTTTGTTCCATAAAAACTCCAAATAAGTATTTTTGCCGCTAAAGGCAAATACGTATATATATATATATATATATATATATATATATATATATATATATATATATATATATATATATATATATATATATATATATATTATATATATATATATATATATATATATATATATATATATATATATATATATATATATATATATATATATATATATATGAATACAATAACTCTAATCCTTCAGCATCATAAATATTCATTGACCAAAATTAGCACTAAAAGAAGACACACAGTATTGACTTTATTTAAAAAAATTCACACGTCTGAAAATAGTAAAAAATAAATAGTTAAATTTCAGGTAAAAAATTTATTGTTCACATATTCCAAAACAACATGATTCAAAAAACCACCTATCATGAACACCAGGTATCACTGGTATTCGAGTGATGGTATAGATACACACAGACTCATGTTCATTCTTGAAACATTTCCAGTCAAAAGCTATATAAGATTGGCTGATTAAACTGTCCAAGTATGTAGCATATGTTTGGTGTCTCACACCCATTTGCAATCCATGCCTTTTTATCTAATATATATTAGATTTCAATACAAGGTGACAACTTTATCTTGTTGACAAAAAATATTGTATTAAACTAAAAATATGGATTTTATTTTCAAAAAACTAATTTTACTTAAGTCATTTGTTACTTAGATATAACATATTTAAGTATTTTCAAAATAGCCCCCTTGGGCATCGATACAGAGCATTAAACGACGCGTAAAATTTTCTGCCATGGACCGCAGTTCGTAAGGCGTTAATTTAGCCCATTCCTTCTTAAGAGTAGCCTTTAGGCATTCCAAACTTCGATGTGGCTTAGAACATACTCTTGATTGTAGAATAGACCAGACACTATAGTCCGTTGGTTTTAAATCAGGTGAATAGGGAGGCCACATTCCCACAGGTATAAAATCTAGAAGATTTGCTTGACACCAGTCTTGCGTTGCTTTTGCTCTATGAGAAGGGGCAAAATCTTGTTGAAGTGTCCAGATGCTGTTTTTAAAATGTTTTTGGGTCTGAGGAAGTAAAACCGACTGTTAAATCTCATTGCAGTACAGTATCTCGTTCATTTTGACGCCTTGATCTATGAAAAGCAAAGGAGTTTTTCCAGATTCACAAATGCCTCCCCAAACCTTAACTGAATGTGGTTTTCGCCGACTTTCTACTCTTGTGGAAGTTCATGAACGATCAGATGACCAGTAACGGTCATTTTGTCAATTATAGGATAGTTCAATTGCGAAAAGATTTTCGTCCGTGAAGATGAAATGCTTCCATTCGCCTTTTGCAGATTTTCAAAGGAGAGCTCAACATCTTTGCAACCGTGTACGCTTATTTTGCTCAGTTAGTTTCTGTACTTTTCGAAGTTTATATGGCATAAGTTCAAGCTCTTATTTTGCAATTTGTCTAACTGATTCTCTATTAACCCCTATTTCTTTAGCTATTTTTCCCATTGAATTTCTTGGATTTTGGTTAATTCGTTTCTTGATAATTTTGCGAATTTCATTTGTATTCATAGTTCTTTCTTTCTTTTTTTTTTTTTTTGGTTTTCGGGGTCTATCGCCGTCATGGCCAAACTCCAAGAACCGTTTTATAGTACGTAATATCGTTTGTCTGTGGATATTCAACTTTCTGGCTGTCTGAATTTGCCTTAATCCAGTTTCAAATAAAGCAGTTATTTGTTGTCGTTTATTTGGCATATTATTTCAAACAAGGAAATACAGACTGCCTATTTTTTCACTAGCATTAAGGTCTTTTAAGGAAATGAAATTATTATAAAAAGTTGTAGGCATGAATTAAGCCAATCAAAAGCAGTACAATTTTGTCAGCAGTATAAAGTTGTCACCATGTAAATCTGAAAATGACTGTTGTAGGCATTCCTGTGCTACACTTGTGGAATGTTCCTGGGGACTGTCTTAAAGGAAATTGGCACTTAAGAATAGAAAATCGATTACTAAAGAGCCAAGCAAAATTACGTGTGTGATCACAGAGCTGTTTGTCTCTCTTCAATAAACATTATTAACACTATGTTTAAGAGGCGCGTAATTTTGACACATTTTAAATTTTTTTTAAGAAAATTATATGAACAGATAACATTTTTATATTCCCTCTTGTACTGAATTTTATCCTTTGGACGAGATAAATATATCATTGAAGTCTGTTTTCTTCAAAAATTTTGAAATTTTCTACATGGTGTGACTGTCTCTACGGATATGAGTCAAACTAACGTGATCGTTATAGAAGTTTTAGTAAATTTGCTTCATTTATGCAAAAATTATAAATATGAATATTAAATCATTGGTGGTATTAATTCAAATGAAATAGGTGCGAATAATAACAGTAGAAATAACGAAACGTTGAATGTGAATCGCAATCAGAAAGAGATTCATGTGAAAGATCTGCGGAATGAATGTAGAATATTGAAGTAACGTTTTAAAATATTACTGAATAAAATAAAAAATTTCTATAAATATGTTTCGTATTTTCGCTTCCTTTACTTGTAAATTACATAAATTCATTTTTTTTAATTATATAGCTTACACAATTCAATAACTATTATAAACTTACAGTTGTAAAGCTTACAATCCAAAAACTTCAAATGTTGATGATATAACTCGAGTTCTATCAAAGTCAAATAATGTTTCGCTCTTCATGATAAGGGTTCCTATTTAGATGTCTCGGCATAATTTTGCCAAACACACGGACCAGCAATAAGGGGACAATATGTGTCTAAATCATAGATTCCCAAAGTGGTCCAGGTGGACCCCCAGAGGTCCATAGGAGACCACACGGGGGTCCACGTAGACGTGGAAAGAAAACAGGGGTTCACAAGTAATAAGTGAGAGTCCACGAAAAATTTTCTGGTTTTCATATTAAAGAACAAAAATTTTGGCTTGGATTTACCCATCAACGTAGACAGGTAGAATCATTCACTAGGTAGATACTCAAAAATATTTGAGACTCAGTTCAAACACCGAATCGAATAGAATAATAGATAATAGTACTTGGTAAATTGAAATTAATGAAGCAAAATATTAGTGGGCGCGAATTCTCCCAGTTTCCACACTTGTCACAGTTAGAATGTCTTGACGAGGAAACTCAGACTTACGCTCAACATTTAAATACCCTGCATGATGACTTCAAAAATAGATTTAAAGATATTCTGACTATGAAAATACCACCATGGATCATAGCGCCATTTAATGAAACGGGAGGGATAAATGTGGTATTACAAGAGGAGCTACTTGAACTCAGCACCAACGAGGTTTTTATTGTTGATTTACATTTCAGAGTTCATTGTTCATTTTTTGTCAATTGTTGATTATTTGTAATAATAAATGTTTATAATCTTGTATAACCACAAGTATCATTTTAATAAATAGGACACAAGAAAATGTGCTACTTTTTTTTCTTCTTAACACCCCCAATTTAGGGTGATATTTTTTAGGAGTTTTAGGAATACAATAGAAATGTAGCAGCAGGGGTCTACCAAAAACAGTAAAAATTTGAAAGTGGTCCACGAGAAAAAAAAATTTGGGAGCCCATGGTCTAGATGGTAAGCAAAGATGTACTTGTCTCAGTTAAAATGTTGACTCATGAAGGAAAATGATCTGACATTCTGTTACAGTTGTTTTGACCTCATCATCTTTGTTACAATGTAAATAAATGTTTACTTTTCTCTTATTTGTAAGCCGATTTGAAAGACATGTCAGAACATTTAAGACGCGAAACAAAACAAGTGCCTGCAATTCACATTCTAATAGTAACATATTTGGGAAACTTTCTATTTCTGCAACGTAAATTAATATTAATGATTGAAAAATAGAACTTCCAAATAAAAAAATCAGACAAGCTTCGCCTGAAAGATTGTTTAGAAGCTAAGGTAGAGAATCCTTCAACAAAAGTTGATCATTAATAAGACAGAAATATCAAGGTACATTATTAAGGTAAGTTTTAAAGCTAAGTCCGAAAAGGAAAAAGTCTGTACACTTTAATTCTTTCTTGGATGTTATCTTCTTTTGATTTCTTATAAGAGAATTTTGAGTAATTTTTTTTTAACATATTTAAACTATTCAGCAATTTATGGTATTATAGTTTCATTTTCATTAGAAATCTAATGGAGATTTTTTTCACTTGTGTGATTATAACACTTTTTTTTCTCTCTTATCTATCTATCTCTCAAGTATACTTTTCAAACACAGTTTTTTCTTATCAAAATACATTTTTGAGCAGTTACTAGCAAGAATTCAGAAAAGACAAAGCAGACTATTATTTCCTTGAGAAATTAAATTAAGACACTGATACTTCAAATAAGCGAACATTGTTTTGTCAAAACTTAAACGTAATGTCACAAAAACGAAAAATCTTAAGCTTGGTTTTTCTTAACTGTTTTAATTTTATCGAAAAACTACACAAATGGCTGCAAATGAGGGCATTGTCAATTTAAGCATGTTATGTCATTATTTTTTCTAAATCCATTTCATAATAAACAATCTAAATTTTAACATTTGGAATAAAATAAATCATTTATGCAATCAACCAAGAATATAAGTGACTCAAATAAAATCCCGTTTTTCACTTTTGAAACAACTGTTAAAGAAAATCAAAACAGCAGATGGAAATAGAAAGGAAATAATCACTAATCTGTGTTGAGAAAACTTTTAGTTATACGAGAATTAAAATTTTTGTGTGTATTTTTTTAAATATTTGAAAAGAAAATTAACTATAAAATTGAATTTTAAATAAAATATTTATTTTAAAAGGAATAGTTAATGTTTAATTACCAATTTATAAAGCATAAGAATAATAGATTTTACTGCATTTGATAAATACTTTAATCTTTTTTAATTGCCACTTCTCTAGTAAATAAATTTTGTTAAAACACAATTATAATAAAAATGGAATTAGAAGGAAACTTATATTTTGAAACACTGAAATGCTTTTTCGATTTTCAACGCTATCGGAAAATTGAAGTTTCATGTGGAATAAAAAATGAGTTTAAAAATAATTTTGTTTAAATTTTTTCCTAAACTAATTTAAGAAAACTTTTAGGAAAATTTCTGAAATTTCTTCCTACTTTATTTTTTGATAAGAATTATATGCTGAGATACACTCTTATAATAAAAGGATTTATAAAGTTAATTTTTTTAAAATTTTATTACATAATTTATCATTGTAACAAAAGTACAATTAATCATATAGATAAAAATATATATATATATATATATATATATATATATATATATATATATATATATATATATATATATATATATATATATATATATATATAAATATATATATATATATATTAATAGGTTGAGGAAAAGAAATCCATTATTTTTGCGTGAAATTGAAGACTTTATTTAATATGTTTCGGATTTTCCGATTTGGGTCAAATATGCACCTTTTTGCTGTATAATTTGTTGCCATTTTAAAGGTATCTTCATAAGGCCTCTCTCATTGAAGTCTTGGTCCTTAATGGCGAAAAATTTTTGTAATCGATTTTCACAATCTTCTCTTGATCCCAATTTCTTACCGTTCAAAAAGTTTTACATTCCGAGAAAAAGGTGGTAATTGCTTGGCTACAGGTCCGGCCTATATGATGGATGCATTAAAGCTTCCCAACCAAGCTCCCAAAGTTTATGGAGAGTCACTACAGACGTGTGTGGCCTGGCATTGTCATGTGATGGAATACAACACCTCTTCTGTTGGCCAATTTTGGCCATTTCTGGTCAATCGCTTGCTTCAAACGCTACAGTTGTAAACAGTAGAGATCTAAATTTAGTATTTGACCTTAAGGAAGCAATTCTTAATAAATTATTCCTTTCCAGTGACACCAAATACACTGTAGAACCTTCTTTGCCGTTAGTCCTGGTTTGACCAGCACAATATTGTCGTATGTAACACATTTTTCATTTCCAATCACCATCCGCTTATGATATGAATAGATTTCAATCCGTTTGGCCAGCAGGTGGAAATTCAATCCATCATATTTTTTGTTGTTAATTAATGTGGCACCCAAACATCGAGCCTCTTTTTGAATCTAACTTTGCGCAAATGGTTCAAAACTGTTTTATGACCGTTCTTTAGCTTTTTGGTGATGGTATGACTACTAACATGACGGTCAACTTCGATTATTTCTGTGATTTTTTTTTGACATTTTCGAAGATGGCCTGCCTGTGCGAGGTGCATCTTTAATATCAAAAATGCCTTCATGGAATCAACGTAATCAAAATTGCACGCAATTAGCTGTTACGATATCGTCACCATAAACATCATTTACAATTTCAGCCAGCTGGCTTGCATTTTCACTTTTATGAAAGAAAAACAGTAAAAAAATCCGCAAATTTCTTCCATTTTTAACACCCTGTAACTCACAAGTGAATGGACCAAACAAAAAGCAGCATAGAATTTATTTTAGTGTGAAGATATAAGTTAAACTAATAGAATAAGAGTTCTTTGATAATAAAATTTATTTAATACAATTCTAAATTTAGGTATGTTCTCTTATTTTACCCTTATACTGAAGTCCTAAAACACAGGTGATAGTGAATTCCTAAGACCTTTCTTAAACATTTAGCAACACTGTAGCATCCCTTATATAAACCTCCTTGAGTAAGGAACAGTACACAAATGTCTGCAACCCACTATGAGGGTTACATTTATGTTATAGATGGGCAATTTAACTTTATTTCATCTTTTCCTTAAATAAATGCTATTTGGAATATATTTGTGCATTGCATTCATTGTCTTATTACTTTGATGCTGACTGCTTCTCAACTAAACTATGGATTATTATATAGAAAAATAATCATATATATCATCAGAGCTTATATTGTCAATGGCAGATTCATGTCATGTTATGTTTATTTGAAAATAAAATTAATTTACAGATATACATAAAAAGAAACAAAACATAAATAAACTCAAATTTACTGTGAAATTTAGATATGTGTACTGTTTTGATATTTTATGGAAAAGAATTTTACTATGATTTTTTCTATAAAAAATGCGGATTTCTCATCAAGTTATTTAAAAAGTATACACTTTAATAGCAAAATGAAAATATTTTATTAAGTTACAAAAAAAGCATTTTTTTTTGTTTTAAACTAAAATTTTATCTATACTTGTAAAAGTATATGTTGTATATTATATAAGTTTTTAATTAAAAATATTGTGATTAATTATAATTCCGATAGATAATACGGAAATAGTAAGTATTTTGAATCAAACTCATGAAGAGACATCAGTTTCTATATAAATTGCGTATATGCTTTTATCATTTAATGTTATTTTTATATGATATTTTTTCTTTAGAAAGAATAAGGATCTCAATAAGACCCATATTTATAATAACTCAATAAAACAGAGAGAAGAGTCAAAAATCCTTTCACTAACATAATTATTCCTCTGAAAAAAATTATTTAATTTAACATTTTCAAAAAATTATTTTGTCTGACATATATGAGAAACAAATTGGTTAACAAATATTTTAATTTTGACAGCAATTTTTTTTTAAACTATAATTCTTAAAAAATACTTTTGTTCTAATAAATATACGTTTATAAATTTATTTTCCTTTAAAAAGAACTATTTCTAAATACCCTCCTAAAAGTAGAAAAGCTTATTAAAAAAGAATAATTTATCCTTCTGTAAATACTGACAATTTTATGTTAAAATGTATTTTTGGACAAGGAATCAGTGACACATATCTGGATATTTCCTTGAATAAGAATTGTTTCAGAGAAATCCTTATCACAAATATTCTTTATTTTATTAGAAAAATCATAACAATAAGGAACATAACATCCTATGTTATTGCAAACCAAAACACTTGTTTTTTCATTTAACTTCCCTAGTATTACTAAGGAGGCTCAATAGCAGAGTAGTAAAAATCTAGACTGTAAACATTAAATTTTATTTATGCATTCCATGTCAATTGTCACATTTGTTATGTTTGTTGTTATTCTGGACAGATTGTAATCTAGTAAGCATTTTTGAATTAAACATTTAAGTTCTTTGCTCACTCTTGTTAATTCCATATAGCAAATTTTATGCCAATACTTTCAGTGGACTTAGGTTGAATGTAAATCGAAGCTTAAATCTATTTACCATATATTTCAATAAAACTCTCATGTATTATAAATAGCATTTAATACTTCTTTCTGTATATAGCCTCTTAGTCTAATAGTATTATTGTCAATTGTCAAAGTGTGACTCAAAAATTATAGAAAAAATCATGTTTCCTACTGCAATGATATAATCACAACCATTTCCCCAAGACTATTCAAAAGAAATGTGATGTCACATGAATTAAGGACATATCATATAATAGATAATAATTATGATATTGTTCGAAAAATTATACTTCTGTATTTTTCTTTATATAACATATTTTTAATACATAACTTTCTGCAGTTGCTTAATGTTTTAATAAAATTGTATATGTGTCATCAACGTATAATATTAAATTATTCTTTTAAAATTATATATTTCTGTCTTTTTAAATTCTATTTGAACCTATTCATTTGTAGGAATACTTATAATAACTAAAGTAATAAATATACTATATGTAACAGATATTTTCTGATTTTAAAGACCAAACTTAAAAAAAATAATTGTGTAAAAGATACTAAACAAAAATATCTTAATTATTTCCTGATAAAAACTGTTTTCTACTTTTGATATTATTTTTTTTATGAAAACAATGTTTTTACTGTATGTACTGTATTTTATAAATTATTCATACAATTATATACTGTATTGTGTGTGACCGAGACATTAAAATTAACCATAAACTCATAAGTAAATTAAAAAGTAATTTAAAAAATTAGGTTTCATTTGATGTGTCTTTTATCTTATAACTATTTTTATGTAAGATTTTAAAATTAATGATACGAAGTAATTGTATACTCTAAATGCAACTACTCACAGAAATAGTTCGTAACAATTCTAAAATTAGCCTCATTAATTCTTGAACTGAAGGGAATCAATATCTTAATTCTATGAAAAATAACATCCATTTTGAGTTAACTGAAAATGTCCATTGAGATGGCATGCCTTATGTGACTGATACAAATGTTTTTGTGATGTAAGGTATAGCTACATGGTAATGAAACTATATATATTTTAAATTACATCAGCCCTTAATAATATTTTGTTTTTATTATGAGGGAGAAAGGTTACAAAACAGACAAATAGTTTTTAAGGTATTTTCCCAAGCAATTTCCATAGAATTGTAATATTTATCACTTAAGAAACATAAAATTTCAATCTAAAACATATATTACATTTATTTAAACGTAAGTTTTAGAATTTGGGTTAATAGGTAAGTCTTGTCATCGAAACATAAGAAAAGGATGCTTAAAATATTCAGTGAGGACAAAATACTTAAAGAATAGTATTTTTAAATTTTTCTACTGCTTGTGCTCGGTGAATAAGAATAATTAAAATACGCTAATGGCTCCTTAGATTCAGAAATAAGAGAGTTCATAATGAATGCCTTATGTTCTTTAAATTGAGGAATCTAATACATATATCTATTCAATTAAATGATATCTTTTTTTTCTGCTTTCTTTAAAAAAAAGGAGAAGTAAACAGCTTCGCCTTTTTTTAAAGCACTAAAGGTTTTAAACTCTGTTTAATATTATAAATTAAATGGTCTTTTAAAATATTTCTTATTTAACGGATGATAGTACTTTCGGTTCTTTTCATCTTTTCTTTTCAAATGAGAGAAATCGCAGCACAATTGTGACAATCAACAAAGAATGCAAGATTTTTCGAAGGCAAAATAAGTGCAGTTTCACATTTATTTATAATTTCCTAATACCTTACTTTTGTTTTTGGCTCAAGTATATTAATCACGTAAAGAATTGTATTGATTTAACTTATTTAAGAGCAATGAAACTGACCTTTTAAATGAATATTTGTAAATATCAATGTTTGAATATTCCTCTAACATGGACAAATACACTGCTGGACAATTGCTAAGGATGTATAACACTATCATCCATAGCAAGCACAAAATGAAAGGAAGCAAAACGCGGAAAATTAGAATAAGTGCGGGATATAGTAAGAAGAAGTATGCGTATGCAAATTTTTTTCCCACGTCTGTTCATCACGTGATAGCGTTCATAAGAGCTTTAAAGGTTTTGACGCGAGTGGACAGTTGTTGTTTCAAGTCAAAGTTTTACAGGAAAGATTTAATAGTCGAACTTAAAATTTTTGGCATATCTTCCCGACATCACTTAGATGATTTTATGCGTGGCCGAATTATTGGAAAGATCTAAGAAGGGCGAAAAATAACAGATGTTGCCAGGGAGTTCGACATCGCTCGCAGCGTTGTTTCACGGCTGTGGAAGTCATTTAAAACTACTGGAATGTGTAGTAGGCGGCACGGGGGAGGTCGTGTTAGAAGTACGACGCCTGCAGAAGACAGATATATCGTCCTATCAGCAAAAAGAAACAGGCGCACCACAGCACAGCAGGTGGCAAATCAGTTTCTTGCTGCCTCAGGAAAGTAGATCTCCCGAAAAACTGTTGCCAGACGTTTGAGGGGAGGAGGACTATACGCCCGCAGACCTGCTGTGTGTGTCCCATTAACCAGACAGTACCGTACTGCCCGTTTGCAATGGTGTCGTGAGCATCGCAATTGGACTGAACAGGACTGGGCATGCGTACTATTCTCATATGAGAGTAGGTTCAGTCTGTCATCGGATTGCAGACGCCAACTGATCTGGCGCGAGAGTGTTACTGCTTATCATCCAGAAAATATCCAGGAAAGGTACAGATATCCGACATGCAGTGTCAGGGTGTGGGCCGGCATCATGATCAATGGCCGCACGCCCTACTTGTGGTTGCGAATGGGACTATGATGGGCAAACGATACATTAATGAAGTTCTACTTCCTCATGTATGTCTTTTCCGTGGTGCTGTTGGTGTTAAATTTGTTTTTATAGACGACAACGCAACATGTCATCGAACATTCGCTGTTCAGGATTGTCTAGACAGCGAGGGTATTCAACGCCTCATATGGCTATTACGCCTCATAACGTTCTCCAGATCTAAACCCCATTGAAAATGTGTGGGATGCTTTGGGGAGGCAAGTTGCTGGTCGAAACTATCCTCCGACAAACAAGAAAACCCTCATCCGTGCACTCCCAGAGGAATGGGATAAATTGCCTCAACAGCTGCTGGATAATGTTGTGCAAAGTATGATACGACGTGTGGAATGTTGCATCACACTCCACGGTGGACATATCCCGTACTGATACCTTTCTTCAAGGTGCCTGCTGACTTTTAGATGCATTGTTCCATTTTTCCGTATGCAGCATCAAATGAATATTTTTTTCTTTCAAATGTTTCACAGCTTTTGTACTTTCCAGAACAATAAATATTCTTTATTATAATGTCTGAACAGTGTGGCAACTATATTTTATCCTACTAGGCCTCATGTCTCGCTTAATGTTATGCTACATTGCAATTTGTGATCTGTCCTTAGCAATTGTCCAGCAGTGTATATTTTATTAATATTTCACATTATATGAGTTTTAATTCTTTTCAAATATTATTTTTTAAAGTGAAAGTCTTGAAAGAGTAATTTTGGGTAGCTTAAAAATGTAAATGTAAATTTGACTCTAATGTAAGTTTATTAAAGGTTTTTAAAGTAAATCTTCCTATCTGCCAACTTATTCTATCTTTTCACTGAGAAAAGTCAAGCTATAAGACACACACATTGATTGTTTAGATTTTCTTAATACACTGCTGGCCACCCAAGTTAAAACACGAAGAAAGATAAGAGGTATCACAACAAAATTTATTTTGTAGAAAACATGATGACCAAGTATCAAATGATTAAATTTATAGACTTCTGTAAAGTGGGGTTCCTGCCAAAATCAGTAGCCAGAGTAGCCGTCATTGTTGGAGACCACCTTTGCCATACCCTTCGGCATTGATTCAAAGAGATTTATGGATGTGTTCTTGGAGTAAAACAGACCAAGCTGCTCCTACACGTTGCAAATGTTGATATGATATAGCAACTGAGGATGTAACCTGGGTCAACCATTGAGCAACCATGGACCACATGTTTTTTTATCGGTGAAAGATCCGGAGAGCGAGACGGCCAAGAAACAATTCAATCTGACGATTGATGAAGAATACTTGGACAATGCGTGCCACGTGTGATTGTGTATTATCCTGTTGAAATATGGCTGTACGCCAGCCCTAAAGGTAAGGAAGGGCAACTGGATCCAACATCTTTGAGATATAGCGCTGGCTGTTTAAAATACTAGCAGTGCGTACTAGAGGAGTGCGAGAGTGGTACCCAAAACCGCCCCTTACAATAATACCCGGTGCATGACCAGAATGGTGGTGCATAACGCAGTTGTTCAGCATGCTCTCTTTATGGTGTCTTCAGACTCGAATGTGACCATCGTGGTGTTGCAGACAGAAGCATGACTCCTCAATAAATACAATTTGATTTCATTTCGCTGTCCACATCCTTCTGTCATCGCATTATTAGCGGTGGAGGCGTTTGTGGTTCTGCGTAAAGACTAGACGAAGAAATGGACATTTTGAGGACAGATCACTCTGCTGTAAACGGCGTCGAATGATACGCTAAGACACTGTATGAAGCGTTACAGACTGAATGTGCTGCGCAATGGTTTGTAATGTGGCTGAGCAATCCGTCACTGCCATGAGCACAATTTGCCTGTTATCACGTGAAGTGTTGCACTGAGGTGGATGTGATCGAACACGTCGGTCCATTGCACTCTCTTGGATCCAACGATCACAAATCCGCATTACATTTGTTTGGACACGATTACCGATTTTCCTCAAAGATTAACCACACAATCTCGGCCGGCTACTATCCTTCTTCTGTCAAATTTTGATACTTGATCAAAAAATTATTGCTGTATTCTACGAGGCATAACTGATCGTTTTTTTTAAAAAAAAAAATCCGAGAAAACAGAATTGCTGAGCTTGAAATTGTCGAAATCTCTTAGCCTTAAATAGGGCTTTGAAATGGTGCCAAATGCACGAGTGATGTGCATCTGATCTGAAATTCATTTGCATATATCATGTCTGCTAATGCATTTTGTAAATTTCATGTTTCCTTCTGGGTGTTGCATATACGGTGGCCAGCAGTATACATATATATATATATATATATATATATATATATATATATATATATATATATATATATATATATATATATATATATATATATATATATATATATATATATATATATATATATAAGAGAGAGAGAACATCAATATAAATATAAATGAAGCTCATGTTTAATTCTAAAACAGAAAGCAAGATGGTCAAACATACAGAATAATTATAAGCATGGTCAGAAGGTGTTAACCGCGTTAGTGCCTGATGGATTTTCAAAAGTAAGGCTGTTCTGCCAATGCCATCGAATAATCGTCTAAAATTATGTCCCAACATCCCAAAGTAATACAAAAACAATTAAATATAAAATTAAATGTATATACAGGGTGTCCCATAACGACCGTATAAACTCTGAACAGCTACATTCCTCCTTGGGAGTACATAAAAACTGCTCAAAGAAGCGTTCCTGTACGATCCATAGTTTACGAGAAAAATACGAAAAATAAAGTATGACGTCACTTCCGGTGCAAGAAAAACACTTTATTGAACATATCAACAGCAGTATATGCACAATTTAAGTCAGATATTCAAAGTGTTCGCCTTGAATTTCAAGGCAGGCTTGAGCATACCGTTGAATGGCTGTCATCAGAAGTTGCAGCATCGTGGGGTCCACCAAAGTATAAACAGCGTGCAGACGAGCAACTAAGTCCGTTGGTGTTGGCATTACGTCTCGATACACCAGTTCTTTGAGACGGCCTCATAGGAAAAAATCCAACGGTGTAAGATCTGGTGGACATAGAACCGGACTCTCACATCCGATCCAGTGGCCGGTGTATTCCATATCCAGCCAACCACGTACAGGAACACAGAAATACGACTTGGCCCCATCATGCTGGAACCAAAGACCTTTCCATTACATCGGCCTTATATCAAATACATGTCGTAGTAGTCACGAATGGAATACCTGGCCACCATACGAAGACTACCAGTAGCTGCAAGAAGCAGCATTTTAAATACTACTTTAACGACGGCTTAAAGACATTTTATGGCGCGCACGCATGCATGACGCAATATGCTCAGCGAACATTTTAAACATTATCGTCTGGAAAGAGATGCAAATACTGTTGTTGATATGCCCAAAAAAGTTTTTTTCTTGCACCGGAAGTGACGTCATACTTTGTTTTTCGTATTTTTCTCGTAAACTATTGATTGTATAGGGTTTCTTTGGGCAGTTTTTATGTACTCCCAACGTGGAATCTAGCTGTGCAGAGTTTATGCGGTCGTTTTGGGTCACCCTGTATATATAAAAATTATCAACATTCACAAATACATACAAACAGAAAATATTTTCAACGAAATATGAAATAAGCATTTCCGTAGCACTATAAAAATAATTCCTCACGAAGTAAAACCACAATAACCACAATATGGCAATACCAAAAGTAACTGACTAATTACAAATACTAATTACAATTTTCCATCTTCTTAGGAAACCTTCAAGACTTGGGTGACTTTTATGTAGTTCAATAATTAAAACTTATTTCACTTTTATACTGAATTCTCTACCTGCTAAATAAGGTTTGATAAAATTCCTAAGTATATTACTGAGAAGAGTGTTGTTTAAATATTTAATTTGTTTTCAAATGTTTTTAAATTATTGCAATTTTATACATTCTAGTTGATCAAAAGTTGCATTCTTATAAATTTTAATAGAAATATTTTAATTCCAATAAATAAATTTATTTTTCCTAAAATTACATTCATTAGTCTTATCATATATATCAGTATAATTAATTTCGGATTTAACATCAATAAAAATGTCTGATATTTCTGATTTTAAGTTATTATTAGTTAATTTTAAATTTTATTCATCAAGATATATATTTTTAGATATTGGCTCAAATTTTGGAAAATGAAAAATTATAAAATTACCGAGATAAACTGAAAGCATATGTCATCTGGATATCAAAGGATTTTTTTTATAAAGCAAAAATAAATATTAAAGAGGGCATGAAAATTTTTATCCTCGTAGAATTCCATTTACCTGTATACTTTTTTTGTTATAGATATAATTGCTATAGATACAAAACGTACTTATATCCTTTGAATATTTTATACCAATATCAAACAAAGAATAGAATTCTCATAAGAAAAATTAAAACATCAAAATATTTATCAACTGGAATACCTCTGAATAGATGCTTAAAATCAAATGAGAAAGTCTTATCTATTGTTTGTGTTTGTTATATCGTTTGCGAAGATATAGTCAATTCTTCTTTTTTTTGTCATGAAACATCCACCGATACCACATCACAATGGCAGTCGTTAACTAATACAATATACTGAATGCTACCTTATTGCTATCATTTTTCTAAGCCATTGTGTGTTATAGCATTATTAAATCTACCAAATTTATTAAGAAAAGAAGGTTACCTCATCACTTACCAGAAAATCGTTGCAGCTTATATGCTTTGTAAAATACATGGCACTGCATATGCTACTTTTAAATTGATATCATAAGGTTAAATTAAAGTCCTTGATATCGTATCTTTGAGGTTACTGATATAGAAGAAATAGTTCAACTTTCTTCAAGGACTACATAAAACAGAAAAGTCCTTTGGGATAGCTTCGTTTCTCCATTAAAGACAAAACATTCATGGTATACAAAGTTTGCAAATTTTGATATAATCCTGTAATTTAGTTAGCACTTGTAAATTAATTTATTAAACTCTTTAGTTTTTTTTATTGTTGATGCTATGATTATTTGGCGAAATTAAATTTCATTTTGAAATGCATAACATTAATATTTCAAATGAGGTGACTAGTGTTTTATTTTATGAATTACCTAAGAAATTATAGCATAGATAAGTAATGCTTACCTCGATATAACATATAATATTGAGAAAGCCTTTAATCATTCCCTAATAAAATATACATTTATTTTGAGTGTCCCTTTCTCTCCTTACCAAAACGCGCCTGGTATCCAACTCAAAATAATATCGTAACTTGTCAGTAAACAGTCTTTAATTCATATCATACAATATCGATGTTCAGTAGCCTACTTTCTTCGGTCTGATTTGTATCTTGAGATCAACGGAATATACACCAGTGGACTACGTAAATAAAGACGGTCCAGAAGAATCTTATTTAGGATCGTTTGGATTAGGAATCATCATCCATTCGCCAATTTTTTTTTTTTTTTT
Source organism: Latrodectus hesperus (assembly GCA_037975125.1). Classification (NCBI taxonomy): domain Eukaryota; kingdom Metazoa; phylum Arthropoda; class Arachnida; order Araneae; family Theridiidae; genus Latrodectus; species Latrodectus hesperus. Next base: position 3,137,815 of record CM075854.1, on the reverse strand, counting down.
TTTGCAACTGAGAAGCATTTTTTGTTTTGTTTTGATAAACAGTTAAAAAGATGTATCTATTATCATTGGCTGTGGTAGTACGTGGAAGTGTTTTATCCTGGTCAAGATCTACACTTTTTAATCACTGATATCAATTCCAATGCATTGAAATGACACTATTCATTACACTAACAATATCCGCTACAATATTTTGTATTTATCTGGATTCAGTTATTCCATAATAAGCCAAGCCACTTATTTCAGCAAATTACACTTTAATATCACTTTAAAGCCACTTTTTTCAAAAGAAAAATTGACCAATTAAATTTTACACTTGCATCAATTACAAAAAGAATTCTTGCCATCATCATTTTTTTCTGCAAAATGCTAGAACAAACTTTTTAGGAAAGCTTTTTAGCTTCTACTAAATTGCAAACTTACCAAGCTTTCGTACTTATTAAATAACTTATAGAATAACAAGACTGTTGTCAAATCTCTAAAATTCAGTTATTTTCTAAATTTTCACTTATTTTAAGAAAAAAGACATTAGCTCACAGTTAGCTAATGTACTAAGATTTCATCTAAACTGTGAATTTACAACTTGCTAAAGTTCGATACATAATTCACCAATACTGAATGAATTTTAATTATTTAATCTTAAAAATCAAATCTCACTTGATGTTTTTTATTGCTAAAAATATCTTCCAAGTCATAGTCATGTATTTTATTTATGTTTTAAAAGAATTTTTAGATAAACCTATCAAAAACTTATAACAATCATCTCTTTATTTCTCTTTCCCCTTTTTGATGACACTTCACTCTATTTTTTATTTTTTAGATTGTTTTTTGAGCTAAGAGAGTAATCTTCATAGAATATATTATAATTTATTTTTCTCTTGAATTAACTGTGAGATTTATATAACAATGCTACAGTTTCTTTGAACATGGTGCAAAATACTGATTAAAATGAATACCAGAAATTTTGAATATTTCACCAATCACCTTTTCGTTAAGAAACTCATGTAAATCTCTTAAGGAAATCGGTGTAGACTTCAGTTGTAGATCATAAATTTGTAATGAGTATTACTTTATATGTTGCTACGACTATAATGTTAAAAATAAAATTGAAAACAGCATTACTTGATTTATAATTTTTTATCACTTATTATTTATTTCAAACCGCTTTAGTAATGAAACTTATAAACGCTCTTGACAATATCTTTAAATAAATTACAATCCATTACATTATTGTTTTTTATATTATCTATGATGTATTATTAAAAGTTAATAATATAAAAAATATAGTAATATAAAAAAGATCAATATAAAATTGAGGATACATAATTATCTGTAACATTTCACAATTACTTTGACTTCCACTTAAACTATGTTAGTGATGGCTAATTGGTGCTTCACAAACAAGTTCCAGTCCTTGATATGATTTATTGTTGCTGACAAATCGAAAAAGTTACTTTAAAATGTTAAGTTTAAAAAATTTCACAAAATTCAAAAAATGAAAAAATGTCGACTCATTGAAGTAACGCAATTTACATTCACTAATGTTATATTTCTAAAAATTCTTCTTTTTATGATTATTTTGTTTAATGTCCCAATTGTAATTATTTTATAAGGATTTTCTTAAATTTAATTTTATTTTCTTAATACTTTAATTTTTAACTTGTCTAATATATAAAATAAAATTGTCATTATAATATAAGCTAAAAGATACTCAATATGCATAACAAACTTGTCATGTATATTGAAATCAAAATATAAAAACTTTTCTTTATTAAATGCTTTTATTTTAAAGATATTCGAAATTACAGTTGTGTATTTTCTCTGTTCAGAGATAAGAGTATATCTATTTATTTTGATTTTCATTTGAATAATTGCTATTAAAACTTTGAAGCGGTTGAATTATATTATTTTTCTTTGTTATTCACTTAGTTATCTTTTTGTATCCGTACTTGCACAATAAATATTTTCAGTACAAAATGTTTTGCTTTATTTAAAATATTTAAGTTTTCTTTATAAATCTATTGTTTAAGTTTTAATTTCTGGCATGTAACGGATACAATATAAACACTTATTTCTTTTCTATGGAAGCAAATGGATCCTTTAATCACAAAGTAATATTTAGTATTTGCATATTTTGGCCAATAACTAAATCAATTAATAAAGTTATTTATTTGTTTAAGGTTATTTTAAGGGAGGATAGCGTTATTTGTATTAAGTATATGAAAACAAGACAAACTTGAATATTTGGAAAACACTTATTTTTAAATATGTATAACTATTGTTGAGAATTATATATTTAGCGCCATCAAGCATATATTTGATATTTTGGATAAATATTAAGCATATTTTAAATCAGTAAAATCTTATTTTGTTTTGATTCATTTGATTCATTACAAGAAGCTAAAACTTTTAAATTAATATAACTTTATGCTTCTTTTAATTTTATCATAAAAGTCTTCAATGTATCTGTACTACTGCAGTTGCTCCTCGCAGTTAAATCAATAATTTTCAACATAATAAATGTATCTATTTTTACTGATATTTTGTACGAATTTGATTCGCATTGAATTTAATTATATTTAATTACAAATAGCTTGATGGAGAAAGAGACAAGTATACACGTAGGTTTGTTCCCTTTATTTAAGTAATTTTAATTTAAACTATCGGAGCAAGTAATTTAAAAATTACTTTACTGGTCTATTTTTAAATAAGATGTTCTTCAATGTTATATCTTGAAATTAATTCCATTTATACTAAATTAATCAATTTCATTTTGGCATTGCAAATGAATTTACTCTAGAAAGCTGCCTGTTAAGATTTTTACTTCTAGTTTCAATTTGTTGAAAAACTATAATTTTTAAATTGATATTTCATTAGAGTTGTACAACATGACAGTAGTGAAACTCTTTTGGAGTGAAACAGTAAAAACATCAATTGCACTAATTTAAGAGACGTTCGGAAAAAACCCATTTTATACTAATATATGTTCCTTTTTCGATATCCACCAGATAAGAAAACAAAGCTCTAACCACGTATCTAGATTTATTGAAAAGAGGTAAAATATTTCTTTTTATCTGCGTTTTATTGAAAAACTTTAATATTTTAAAATTTTATCAGTCTATAAAAAGTTTATTTTTTAAAATTGTATTCCGAATTGAATTTTATTGTAAATTAAAATTAAATTATACAATCAAACGATAAATATGGATTTTTGCATTTCAGTTCAATTTCCCTATTTTATTTCATAAACTACTTCTAAAACCAAGAGTTTTTGGCAATTTATTAAAGCTACCATAACTAAACTTTGACATTGGTTGTAGCTTGAAAGAGAATTAATTTCACTCGGATCCAAAATAAACTCCCGTTCACCAAGGTGTAGCTCCCCTGACATGGAGATTCCCCACTGTTTACCAAACGTTTCTGCTTCCTCCTGTGACTTCCTTGAGGTTATCTGACATTTATATGAAGTATCATGGGGAACTTTCAGGGGCAGCACATCACTTACGGAATTTGCCTTCTCAAAACAAGCAATAAGTACAAATGGAATTTAATACTCTGACTGCATACTCATCAGCATTTATTTTGCAAGAAGCTCATTAAAATATCGATTAGGTGGAAGTAGACCCAGAAGACACATTTGTAATGTCTATTTTCAGAGATTAATATCTTTTAGATGTTAATTCATAAAAATTATTGCGTAAACTCTTTTTTAAAAGGAAATCTAAAAGCAATAAAGTAGGAAAATAATATATAATAATGAACTGAATTAAAAAATTAAATAAAGAGCCAACTAATAATAAAATTTGGCTTAATCAACTATATGCTTCATATATTTATTTATGTATATAATATACATAAATATATATTTATATATGTACATTATGTATCACTTTTTAAAAACTTTATTATCAGTTTAAAAAAACAAAACAATGTTTTTCAAAGGGATTGCTTACAAAACTTAAGCTTTTTAAAAAAAGAATATTTAAACATTTTAATTCTTGATGTTTTAAAATGTATATAGATTAAGTAAATTTGATTGCAACAAAAAAGACATAAAATCTATTAATTTCATTATCTCTTTTAAATATTCTTTATATGATAAAGTTAAATTTTTGAATATTATTAAAGAGCTTAATTTTTTCTATTAAATAAAATTGAAACTAAATGTTCTTTTAGTTATGATTTATCATTTGAAAAATATTTTTAATCAAAAAAACTTTTGTCTTAATAGTAATGTTAGTAAAGCAAATGCTAATTGTTTCGGTAAATATAATAAATTTGTAGATTACTGTTTTGGTCACACACATATAAATAGCTATGGTCAATATTGCTTTAAATACTGAATTAAGAAATATTTTCAGTAAGGGTATCAAAAATAGACCTGTTCCATACTATAAAAAAAAGCAAATTAAAAGATTTTTGAATTGATAAATATTTAAGTAAAATACCTAAACCTTTCTCTATTTCAATAGAATGTATTTTCACATTAGAAATGGTACTTTTTTCATTAACTTTAAAAATATAATAAATGTGCTTAAATTTAAAGGATTAAAATAATAAATCTTAATTTACAATTTTGTGGAATTATTGTTAATAAACTCAAATTTTTAAAATATATCTTTCACTTTCTGAGCAACAATAAATCGTGTCAAGGATTCGTATCTGTTTATGAGAAGCACCAATTAATATCCACTGACATAGTTGTTTAAGTGGAAGCCACAAAACTACTGTGAAATGGAAAAAAATTATTATATATCCCTAGTTTTATTTTGGTTTCCCTGTTTTATATTAATGATCATATCATATATTATTTATTTTCAATTATTCATTATGGATGAGGATGAGGATGAGAAAAAAGAATGTAATGGTCCGTAATCCATTTAAAGTAATATTGTCAAGGGTACTTTTAAGATTTGTTACAATAATACGATTTCAAATAAATATGTCCCAAAAAATTATGTATCAAGTAATACTGCTTTCATTTTTATAAATAATACGCGTATATTACATATAACAGGCTTGATTTGGATAAGAGAGAAAGAGCACACTCTTAAAATAACCATACATTATTAGGGAAAGTTTACAGGATTTCTCAACATTATATATAAGTTACCTCGAGGTAACACTAATAAATTTTATTGCTGCTTAGATAGTTTATTACATAAAATATTACTCATCCCTATTTGAAAGATTATTGCTACGCATTTGAAAATGAAATTTCGTTTCCCCCATTGATCATGACATCAACAATGAAAATGTTGAATTTAATTAATTTACAATTACTAAGCTAATTGCATTACTGAATCACATCAAAATTTGTAAACATCATATGAATGTTTTTTAATGAAGGAAAACGAAACAGTTCCACAGGACTTACTTTATTCATAACTGCTTAATGCGGTTCTTGAAAAAAGTAGAGCTAATTCTTCTTCGTTAGTAACATCAAAGATGTGATATCGATAACCTTGACTTTAATGTAACATTATGATGTCAATTTAACATTAGAATGTATAGTGCGATGCATTTAAAGTACATATAAGCTGGAAAGATGCTGCTGGTCAATGATGTGCTAATTTTCTTTTCTTAATAAATATATATATTTGATAAGCTTAATATCACTACAGCAGTTGTTTAGACCACGATTTACAACAAGGCAGTACCGGATATATTGTTTATGTTAAGGACAATATTATGATATGCCTATATTAGCAGATGGTTCATGACAAAAAAAAAAAAAAAGAAGTTGTTTCTCAATAAACAGCTTTTATGTAGCTATTTTTTGAATAATGGGGAAAAAAATTTCTAAGCTTCGAATGCTTATTCAAATATTGCTTAAATGCTAAAGACACACAAATAATTATAAAAATTGCCAAAGGGAAAAACTACCTTAGTTCGTTTAGTGTTATGCTAATATAAGGTATAGAAAGAATTCGTTGGTTGGTTGGTGTCGTGTACATGGGGAGAACTATAAATGACCATGAGTGTGCAGAACACAGCTGGCTATCTACTTGATGTTTTCGGAGTATAGACTCTTTTCGATGTCAAGAGGGGGGGATAGAATTTACCGAGCTGATCCAGAGATCTTAAAATGGCAGAGCAAACAAAAATGTTTTTTGGTTTTAGTGGAATATTATCGCAATTAATGCAGGGACGGTAGGTTTTGTTGCCATCTCTCTGTATCTTCATATCTCGATAGTGACCGGTTCTAAGGCGAGTGATAGTTTTAGTAAGGTCTCTATCGTGAAAAAAATTTTCAAGAGCTTTAAATTTATCAGAAATGTGTGCTATTAGAAGTAGCTTGAAGATAATGATTAAAAAAATTTCTTAATATTAAATCTAATACACAACTGTTATACATTAATATGTATAATCTCAAGACAAAGTTCATACACTTTCCTAATTATAAAATCGTAAAATGAGCAGTACGCTTAGTTTATATACAAATTTAGGAAATTAGAAAAAATATTATTTATGCAGGTATTGTATACAAACATTTATAAAGACAACGTTACTAAAAATATTTTATTTATTAATTAAAAACTTGAATCTTTTAAAACACAAAGTATTGTACATTAAAGGAGCAATTCAGTAACACAATATTAAGTTAAAATTATGCTTTCTTATTTAGCATGTTAAGACACTAATTCTAAAAAAATGGATTTCTTTCCAATTTTTTCAAAATGGCTTAAAAAATTATCTCTAGGTTCTCTAGTTAATTTCCTAAAATTTTTCTTTGCTACTGATAATCAATAACAATCAAAGATGTCATTTATATGAACTAATGTTTATCTTGCCTGCGTGTTTTATTTTTAATTGAAGTTTTTTTATTTTGATTGAGATAGATAAATACAAATCACACATGGCAAAATTTCTGTTCACCCTTAAAAGTTGCTGAAAGTGTTATTTTTGTTTCCTGTTGTGACTACTCAGTATATTCTATAGTTCTATTGCATTAGTTGGTAATAAAATTTCTTATTGTATTTTTTCTATCGCTTCTGAGTTTCAGAATGTGCTTTTCAGTAGTATTGCTTCTTCGCCAGTTAGTGCACTGCATGACTAATTTTTTACATTGGTTAAAAGCCTATCTTGCAAATCTGTTTGGTATGAGTAGACTCCAAAGAGTGTTAATAGATAGATATGAGAATTAATTTCAAGAGAATGACCATATTAGTGTGTTTGTGGTGAGTTGGAGAACAAAATATTATGGTTATTGTGATATTACATTCAGTGATATTATACTTTATTATCACTGAGAAAAATAGAAAATTTTAATTGCAAAACTTATAAAGATATCTTTTTAATTATGAAGTTGTTTACATGCTTATTTTATTGTCTGATTAATGATAATTAAGAAATAAAGATGTGAACGAAACAAATAAGAGACAATACAATTTTTCTTAAAATATTTACATATGAAAAGGTAATATTATATATTAATTGTTCACCAATATAATTCTCGCGAATAAGGATAAAACTAAATGAATTATCACCCAAATCTTAAATTTTACTAGAATGAAGTGAAATAACGATCAATTGTATACTAATTTTTTAACTATTCGGATGTGAATTGCGGAAAATATCTTTCCTTTTTTTAGCGCAAGTTGAAGGTAAAAATGTTCCACAAATTCTATTATTCGAGGAACATCGTTAAAGAAGTCGAAACGAAATGTGGTCTTAATTCCATTTTTAAAGGAATCTGACATTTGAAATTTTTAGGGGATTCCTATTCGTTCACACTTATAAATACATTAATCACACATTACTATTGATTTTGCAATGATGATAAGTGATTAAGGTAATCATTGATATAATTTTGATAATAATTGTATAATTATTTGTAATATTGTTTGTATATTAATCACTAATGTATCTCTACAGATCATTATAGGGAAATTGGGACCTTACAAACTCAATATATTTTTCGTGATTTAAAATTAATCTCATAATAACTTTTATTATTTATAGCATTTTTGGATTGGAAGTGTATATCTATGAACAGGAAGTTCGCGACTCATTTTCCTTCAGAAATTGGTATTTTTTATGTTCAGCATTAACTTTCAGTCGTATATTTTCCAGGTTATTGGTGAGTTTAAAATTTTATCATTTTTAATACAATTACATGCCTTAATTTATTATATACTATAAATAATTAGGCGCATTTTTATTCTGCTTAGTTATTTATGAAAGAAATGACATTTTTTCGAATTAAATTAGACGAATAATTTAAATTTAAACCAAATGCAAGACAATCTTATAATTTACTTAATTTAATATCCCTGACACATTGTATTAATCTTTAATGCAATAAAATACTATATAATGTGTGAAATTAAACTTAATTATATGTTTGGACTGTTAAAGGATTATACTCAATTCATTTTGAAAATTTTTAAAAAATTATGTTGAAGTTTTCTTTGTATGCATATTTTGAAATTAAAAAAAAATATATTACACTGATAACCAATACAATGGATGACATAAGCATTTAATAATTTTATTACTGGGAATATGAATGAAACTTTTGGTATATTGGAACTGAAAATTTAACTAAAATTTTCAATAAGATAATAAAAAGTAAAAATTTGTGTTGCTTAAAATATATGTTTGAAAATATAGTTAAAAGTAAACATTTTAGGCTACAATTTATAATTTTAGTTTTCATTTGTCGATCTAATGGGGAGAGACTTGAATTTTAGTTACCTCTTGTCATCTCTTTTTACTCTCACTAGATATCACTACAATTTTCAACACTGAAATTTTATGCAACTTTGCAGAATACTAGTGTATAATTTAAAAAGGTGCAGTTAATATTCATAGCTTGTATCCGAAAACTATACCTTAAAAAAATGTTAATATTTAAAAATAGTTACTTACTAGTAAAATTGAGTTACTGAAATTTTTGCAAAAAATACGCTAAAAATAGTTGCAAAAAATAAAATTTTTTATCCTTTTTCACAAAAATTCCAATGCATCAGTTTTAATTACGTAACAAAATTTTTTGCAAAAATGTTTCAAAATTTTTAACTTTTGCAAATGCAATTATCTATATTTTCATTATCAGGCAATTAATTTTGTCATTGGTTATGCGCCTAGTTGAAATAAGAATAATAATACAAAAAATTCTAATTTGTTACTGATGAATGTCTCGTAATTTGCTTGAATGGTTTGTTCGTCCAATCATTTTGCTCACGCGAAAGCTAATTGGACTACGCCCTACATTTAAATGTGAATTCCAAACCATTACAAACATCATAGCCAGAGGCCAGTTTCGAAACCAGCATCTCATAAATTGTTATTTTGTTGTTTATAAATGTAAAATTTTGAAAATTGTATATGAAAAATTTCAGAAATTATTTAAATCATACTTCTTATGAAAAAATATTTCTAACGTTTATTCGAAAATGATGTTAAGAAAGTTATAACATTTAATATAGATATTTAGTAAGACAAATTTATAATATACGTATATAATTTAAATCATAAGTTTACTATCGAAATAGCAGAACTAATATATAACAATATTTATTCCTTTACTTTTTTCAATCACTCGTAAGCAAATGGTTTGCCAAAAATTAAGTTGCTCTTAAATACTTGGTGTTTTATTTTCATAGAACTGCTTACATAGTTTAAAAATTTCTTAAAATGGTTTTAGAGATTTCTATTAATTTTATGAATCAGATATGATACTGATTAATAATTAAATTCCATGATATGACGCTGTAATAATTGAATTTCATAACATGATGTTTAACTATGGAAGATAAGATTCAATCAGGTTATATAAAAAGAAAATAAACAAAACATAGTTTGATATAATAGTTGCCGAGATGGAATAAGGATACGTAACTAAAGTTATAGAATTTCATCGAACAATTGATGGTATAAAATTAAAACATAAAAAATAATTAAAAATTTTCCACCTATTATAAACATCTTTGGAGCAATACTTTTTCTGACAGCAATTATATGAAAATATCTTAGCTCCAAATTGAACGAAAAATTCATTTAGAGCAATTAGCTTGTTATTGTCTAAACATTTTTTGCATATTTTTGTGAAAAATAATAAACGTGAAATTGGCTTAGTTGTTGATGAACAAATTGAACTCATATTTCCCATGAAGCATTTTAGTCTAGAAAAGAAACATTGATTAAATAAAATTACATTAAAACAACTGATGAGAAAATTAAGAGTCTATAAGGTGTTCAAGATGAGATAAATGTAAGAATTCTTATTGTTTCTTTGATGTCACTCTCTTCTCAGTTATTGCACATGTAACATGTACAGCTTTTGTGGACATTTCAGTTTAGTTTTTTTTCTATTTTTTTATGATAAAAAAATTTAGTTTTTTAATTTTAAGCTTTCTAATCATAAAAAGAGTTCAGGAAAATAAAAGCAAATATCTAATAGCCTAAAACAAAACTACAAATCTCTTAGTAAAATATCGATTGAATTTTTTCCCTTATAAAGTATTAGTGTTAATGTTCTTTAACTGTGATCAATACTCTGATAATAATTATATTTCATATAAATACTTCAAGTTCAGAAAAAATTTTAAGATTTGAGTTTTTATACAAGTTAATATAAATTTAAATTTCTGGCTTTGTGAATGGATAGTACAAGACGATGCTAAATATGATGGCCAAAGCCTGAAGGGTTAATCCTTTGTTTTGCATCAGGAAGTTCGGCACCGAGCCCAACTGAAATTTGACTGGGAAGGTCTTTAAATGTTAAATATTCGTTTAGAATATAATGCTCCTTCTTTGAGGAAGCTTGGAAGGAAAGATATGAATTCAGTCTTTGGGAAAAACTTAGTAGTCATTAATGTACTCAATTCATCGCTAGACGGCGCTGCAATAACTTGTCACGTGACAAGTACCAAGCTTAGATTGTTTACACATGTATTGCTATGCAATTGCATTAAAATTTACAGCTACCAACGTTTATTATTTTCCACATTTATTTTATCAACTCGCAAACTGATTATATAAAAAAATATATAGATTTCTAACAACTCTTTAAATATATACAATGTCAAATTCAATATTAAATAGACCTTTGAATATTTATTCTTTTACTAACTGTTCAATATTTGAATATGCTGAAAAGTTTTCTCAAATGAATGGGAATAATAGCATTTTGACAAAAATGAAGAAAGGTCATTTGTTATGGCAAGAGAAGTTTGTCAGCAAAATAGTTTTTGATGAGATAATTAAAGACAATGCAGCAGCTTATTCTGTCACGGCGACGGTGAAAGCCGAGATGAAAAAATCAGTGACTTATAAACCTACTGTTGTAATCACAATGAATGATAAGGTAAGTTAATCTTTAATTATTTTCTGAAGTTATTTTTAAATTTTTATTAATTTTATACTTAAATAAAATTATTTTTAATGTTGTTTATATTGCATTATCAGATGATATTAGGATATAAATAATGTAAATAAGGAATATACTGTAAGCAGAATAAATTATGCAGTAGCATAGAAATTATAAATTAACTTTCTAAGCTGCAGCAGGAACCTTATAAAGACTTAACTTTAGTTAAATTTAATATAATCTTAGCATTTATGTAATAATAAACAGTAACTTTTACAAATAAAATCTTTTAATCCACAAATAAAAACAAAAAAAAATTTTTGAAAGTTTTTTATTATGATAATTTATTAGTATGAGTGTTTTATTCTTTTGTAAATATATAAGAAATCATTTCATTGAAGCATATTTATATGAGCAGTAATTAAATGGAAGGTTTTTAGAAAGATTATAGGCCTGAGAGTTTCATTGAATATTGAAATTTTTAGTTGACTCAGCAAAAACTGTATTACTCTCTCTCTAAATACTTAAAAAATAACTCTATTTGAATTTCTGATTCTGTTATGAATAAAAAGTGTTATTAAGAGCTTTAATTTTAGAAATTCTGTGTATCATTTCTCTTTCTAGTTTTCATAAATAATTACAAGAGATCCTGAAACAAAATTATGACTATCATTATTAATGAAAGATAATTAATGTTATTTTTATTATAGTTATTATGTAAGCATTATGCAGTAATTAGACTGCATCAAACCAGTCTTCAAAATATAATTGTTCAATAAGATTTTACTTTTAAATGCATAGTTATAAAAAATTCATGTTTTGAAGAATTGCTAAATGTAATTAGTGTCTACATAATTTACTGGCACAATGTTAGTATGTTTTACAAGTTAGTCTGAGCCTTTATTTCACCTGAGTTATTTAGATAATTTTGTTAATCTTGAGATGCAATGCTCAAATATTGAAGAAAATATTTAAGAGTGAAGTAAATATCTAAAAGGGGTTGCATGATAACTGTTAAAGATGTACCAAGTAAAATGGCATCTAGCATTATAATTGCATCATAATAGTATTTTTATCCTATGTTTAAGTGTGCATTTGTGTATATTTATATATTAAAATGGGTTAGGTGCATACCACAATTTAGTAGTAAGGTATCATTTTAAATTTCAAAATATTTTATCAGTCTTTGAGTATTTATAATTTAAAAGTTAAATATTGCTCTACTGCATTATTTTTTATAAAAATTAAATTTAGTGGCACGCAACCTGTCCCTTATTGCCACGCAATAAAAGACAACACCTTCAATGCCCATATCTGTTTTCGTGACCAAACATGTCCCAATTGATGCATTTATCAAAGTTAGTTGGTCAGCCTAATGCAAAATCCCTAGTTTTTAATCTGAAGCATGCTTTATATCCAATTTTATCAACTCACTGAAGCGATGAAAAGCTAAGTCAACCTTTTTTTTATTTATTCTTACAGGTAAAAAACTCATTTTTTATTTATTTTTACAGGTAAAAACTGCTTTTTGCACTTGTGCTGCTGGAGGGATGCCAGCATGTTGCAAACATGTGTTTGCATTATTGCAAGGCTTAGAAGATTATTCTTCAAAGAAATTGTATGATGCACCAACTGAGAGGCTCCAAACATGGCATCAGCCCAAAATTATAAAAACTGTTCCTGTTAAAGCATCTGCAATTTTCAGTAACAAGTGTGAAGATGTACACTTATCAAACACTGAATTTAAGTGGAATTGCCTTGTAGATTTTAGTTTACCAGTGTTTGATGCTCTTAGAGAGAGTAAAGAAATTAAACAAGATTTAACGCTTCCTTTACCAACTGTAGTTTATGCTGGTAATTCCATCATTCCTTTTACTGGTGAAACAAACTTAGATGTAAGCGAAATAATATTTTACCATCAAAATTATAGTTTTACTTTAGAGGAATGTATAGATATAGAACAAAGAACAATTGGGCAAAACAATCAAGAAAGGCATGAAATAAGAAAATATAGACTTACTGCAACAGATATTAAATTAATTATAAGTCGACTGAGTGATTATTCTGCAATAGCTTACCAAATTTTTAAAAATAAAAGTAGAGATATTTCCTCTATTCCAGCAGTTAGGTATGGATTGGAAAAGGAAAGCTATGTAAGAAATTACATACAACAAAAATATTCAAACTATATTTTACGAAAAACTGGAGTTATAATTAATCCAGCTAATAACGAATGCTAATATATATATATATATATTTGCTTTATAAAATAATTCTAATACAAAATGCGCTTCTGTTCAGTGTAAATATATTCCTCTACAGAATGTCAAGGAAAAAAGTGTGATTCATTCCCTTTCTTTCTTTTTTCATTTAATTTTTGAAACAAGATATATGGTACTCACAGTTGCTTATTTTTAAACATTAAGACCCAAGATCATTTCTCAGTAAATTGTTAATTTTAGGCTTTATTTTGCATTCTATTTAAGAAACACAATTGTAATGGAAAAGTTACAATTTCCTTGAAAAGATTCTTGAATGGGTTTGATGGTTTTTGGAGTTCGAACTGGTCACTGACAGGCTAATTCCGCATTTGACTTTAAAAAATTTATTATTTTTTGATGCCTTTTAGACACAGAATAAGTTTTAGGATAGAGCAGAATAATGGGCACATTTTTCTTCTAAAATATTCTTGAAGAGTTTTGATTGTTTTGGTAACAGAATATTATTTTTTTTCCCGGCAAGATTTTAAATCAATGTTTAGTTTTTCATGTCCGAACCTGATTTTTAATTGCTGTTAATTAATTTTTACTATCCCTAATGAATAATCTTTTCTAAATTTATGAACTTTACGATAAACAAACTTCTTATAAATTTTATTCCATAAAATTTTACTCGAATAAACTCTTTATAAACTTTGTATTTAAATAAAAACATAAGAGTAAACTTAAAGATTTTTATACTGTTAATATAGATAATTCATAGGTAAAAAAAAAAATGACATCAACATATTAAACTTCTACTTTCGTTAATTTAATTACTAAAATAAAGTAGTATATAGGGACTTAGAGTACACACTGTTTAAAATATATGCTGCCAAACGTACCAAACTTGTACAGTACATTTATCTTCATTAATGCAAAAAGTTGATTGTTTTATGTTTGTTCAAATATTAACGAATTAATATTATTATTACGAAATTAGCATTTAATACTGGTAAATCTTTGACTAATCTTTCTTATAGTGCACAAATCTTTTCTGGGTTAAAGAAAAATTTTCCACGCACTTTTTTATAGAATTTGACTTTTTTTTTAATTCGAAATATATTATTAAATAAACATATTTTTTTCATCATAAAATAAACTATTATTAGATTCTATTGAATAAAACTATAAAAAACACATAATATTTAAACTTGTAGAAATAATGCTAATTCATTTTTAAATTCGAATGAAAATTTGGAAACGGTAGATTATCTTATAGATATAAATACCTGTTAAGTAAAAAAATTATGACTATATGAAATATTTCATTTGAGTTCAAAGAAAAGACTAAATTTATAATACAATACAGAATTTTTTATGAACAATGTAATAAAAAAATTGCATTTAAAAGAAAATAAATTCTGTTAGTTTCCAACAATCATTAACAAATGATTTGAGAGAGAGAAGAATAATTACATATTAACTGATGAAATTTGAATTTTGAACATTTTTCGAGTTTCGTATTAACTTCCATCTTCACTCATAGATGGCAGCTACATACATATGTGTTTTATACTGTTTTGGGGTAACTTTGAATAAAATTGCGAATTCAAAATAGAAAATAACGTATCAAGATACTTTAACATTGAGTATTTAGCACTGAAAAATGAATATTTCTAAGTAAACGTTCTATAAAAATTACTAGGAGAATTTTTGACATCATTTTTATACATTCAAACTCAGTGAAAATAATTAGTAAAATATTTATGTTATTGTATATTCAATCTTTACAATTATAATCACAATTAGTACATTTAGAACACCAGTTTCTAAAAGCTCAGCATCAATGTGAAAAGTCGAAATGAATCATCTAAAAATATTTCGAAATTATTTTATGTAAATTGGATGTTTTAAAAGGCTGCATTAAAAGCATTACTCAAGAGAATGGTGCTGCTAAAAATGCTCGTAAATACGACGCAGCTTAGAGGGAATCATTTTTCAATAAACAACACCATATTAAACAATTTTGAGACAGCTAAAAATAAAAATGGAGTGATACTGGGCTGCAGAATTACATTATACAATGAATGGCCACATAGAAGAATGGAGAGGACAAAGTATAGGCTCATGGTAGGTATATGTCTACCTATGTGTAGTGTTGCACACACAAGGATGGGAAAAAACCCGGTTTATTTCCGAGAATAAACCGGGTTTTTTCCCATGGGAATTTTCAAAATTCCTGGGAGTTTTGAAATTTCCCAAATTTTATAAATTGTGGAAAAAATTGAATTTTCTTAAAAATTTAAAAGATTTTAACTATTAAAACAACATAATATATTTAAAAAGATATATTTTAATGATTTCTACTTTTATTTATGGCAATAGAAATTTCTCAAAACATTTGGAAAAAGATGACAACCATTTGTAAAGATTGGAGAGGTTTCAAGTTGTGTTCATTGCGATTGTTACTCGTAATGCTTACTATTTGAATGCGTATTTATTAAATTTTTGGACAGAGAAATCGTTTAGATATGCTGTCTTTCACATATATATTCCTCGAAAAATATTAAACTAATATGTATAAACTTCAATCTTTCAATATATATTTCTTGAAAATATTATTCTACAATTATTTGTAAACTTACTGTTAAATTAAGCGCAGTAGATTAGATTCATTGCTGATTCTAAAATTGCATATGAAAATTTTTTGTAACATCAATCGTTAGTGTATATAGATATTCATTTTGTTTTTCATTAGATATCTAGAGTTGCTTTTGATCAACTTTGATAAAAGTAATAGCCTGGATGTACATCTATAGTGTCATGTATGCCAGGTAGACAGAGAGACGATACGATTCGTTTTTACATACACGCAAAGAACATTTATTAGCATTAAGATACACAGGCACGAACGAGCATAACAACTACACCGACATGTACAATACGAAACTACGGAACCCAAAAAGGTAAACAAAGTACGCGCACGTCACACAGCTTGGAAGGTTCTCTAATCTGGCTGTTGCCAGATACATAACAGTTCCTCCCCGACAAAATATAGAGCCCTAGGTCAAGTCTCTTTGGGGGTCTCCTGATTCGGTTTGAGCGTCGGAGTGGCACATCAGTTTTCGGCTTTCCGGAAGCGTCTGGTACAGGCTTAGGTGGTATATCATCACTTGGAGTGGCAGGTACAGGTACATCTTTAGGTTCAGGGACAACTTCAGGTACAGGTGCAGGCGGTTCCGATTCAGCAACATCATCGGATACTGATTCATCTGGAAAATTCAATTCTTTATCGTAAATTGGAATTTCAGTAGCAGCTTGGGATAATTCAATCGACTTCCCACATTTCCTTATTTGATCTACGTGTCTCTTCCAAATTTCATTTCCAATTTGTATGCTATAACTCAAAGTTCCATCTCGGTTTATAATTGTTCCAATTTTCCATTTGTTAGGTCCAGAATTATTACTTACGGCTACTTTCTCCCCTTCCTGAAACTCACGCAAGATCGATTCTGTATCAAGTCTCGAACGCTGTTTCTGAACAACTTTGTCTCTCAAATTTGGTTTAAAAAGATCAAGACTAGTGCGAATACATCTCTTCAATAACAAGGCACTCGGAGTTTCTCCCGTGAGAGAATGTGGAGTTATTCTATACTGTAATAAAAATCTTTGTAATTTCACATTTAGGTCTCCAGAATCACCTCTACTCGATTTCAACGAAGCTTTGAATAATTGCACTATTCTTTCTGCCTGTCCGTTCGTAGCAGGATGGTACGGTGCTGAAGTTATATGTTTAATATTATTCAGTTTCAAAAAATGTCGAAATTCATAACTAGTAAAACTTGCGTCGTTATCACTAACCAAAGTTAAGGGAATTCCAGAATGAGCAAAAAGAATACGAAGATGATGAATTGTAAAACTAGCTGTAATATGTTTCATCGGAATGACTTCTATCCACTTCGAATATGCATCAGAGACTACAAAAAACATTTTCCCCATAAAAGGACCAGCGCAGTCAACGTGTATCCTTTGCCAAGGTCCATTTGGCCATTCCCACGGATGTCGATTTATCCTTGCTGGTGCGTTCCTCGTTGCGATACAAGCTGAACAGTTCTGAACAAAATTGGCTATACTGGCATCAATACCTTGCCATAGCAGTAGCTTCTAGCTGTGGTCTTCATTTTCACAATTCCAGAATGTCCAACATGAAGTTCTTCCACAACTTGATTCTAGTACTTTTCAGGAATGCATACTCTATGACCATACATTATGCAACCATTTTGCAATGAAAATTCAGATTCTCTATACCTTTCCAAGGCACAGGTAATTCAGTTCCAGATTTTAAACTTTCATACAGTTCGAACAATTTCCTATCAGTTTTAATAGCTCTAGCTATGTCAGTTGCTGTAACAGGCATTAATTCAACTTGCGAAATATTTGTCACGTCTGTTTCAGTCAAGTACTCACAGTCCTTGTCAACTGCTAGTGGTAACCGTGAAAGTGCATCGGCATTGCCATGATTCTTAGTGTTTCGATACTTGATTGTATAATTGAATGCTTGGAGGAAAAGCGCATAATGAACCATTCGTGTTGCTGACAGACATGGTAAATTACGATTAGGTGCGAAAATTGATACTAGGGGCTTATGATTGGTTACGAGATCAAAATGTCGACCAAATAAATATTGATAAAATCTCTTTAATCCCCATACGATACTCAATGCTTCCTTGTCTATCTGCGAATAATTGCGTTCCGTTTTAGTCAATGACCTTGATGCAAACATTGCTGGTTTTTCTGAACCATCTGGCATAATATGACTTAAAACTGCTCCTATTCCAACTGGTGATGCATCAGTTTGTAATACAAGAGGTAACTTAGGATCAGAATGGCATAAAATTCGGTCTGAAGCAATTCCTTGTTTCAATGCCTTGAAAGCTTTTTCACATTCTGCAGTCCACAAAAATTTAGTACCTTTCGCTGTAAATTATTGAAAGGAGCGACAGAAGTAGATAAGTTGGGAATAAATTTTCCGTAGTAATTGACTAAACCCAAAAAACTCTTCAAATCACATACAGTTTTTGGAACTGGTACCTTCGTAATTGCATCGATTTTTTCTTGTGTTTTGTGGAGCCCGAATTTATCAATTGTTTGACCACAATAATGCACAGATTTCTTAAAAAAATCACTTTTCCGCTTATTTACTCTGAACCATATTCTTCTAGTCTCTGTAGTACTAATTCTAACCTTTCAAAATGCTCTTGATCATTTCTCCCCGTTACGGGAATATCGTCTAAAAATACATGTACCCCCGCGATGCCTGATAAAACTTGTTCAATGGCTCTCTGCCACACTACTGGAGCTAAGGCTATAGCATAATTCATTCTCTTGTAACGGAACAAACCCTTGTGAGTATTGATTGTCAATAGATGTCAGTCCTGCTCATCACCTAACATTTGAAGGTATGCCTCAGATATGTCGATTTTAGTAAAGAACTCCCCTCCTGACAGTTCAGCAAAAATGTCCTCGTTACGGGGTAAAGGATACTGCTCAATTTTTAATCCCGGGTTGATAGTCACCTTATAATCACCACAGATTCGTAGGTTCCCATTCTGTTTGATAACAGGAACAATTGGTGTAGCCCAATCACTATATGTCACCGGCTCAATGATGTCTTCTGCAACTAACCCATTAAGTTCAGTTTCTATTCTTTCTTTTAAAGCAAATGGTACTGGTCAAGGCTTAAAAAATACCGGTTTGTAATTAGGTTTCATTTGAAGACGGCAACAAAACTTTTCCAGTATCCCGATACCCGGAGAAAAAATTTTCTCATACTTTTGAAGCAAGATATTTAATTTATTGGTTCGAGAATTACAATTTTCAACCCGGGCTGCTTTAATTGAGCTCCAGTCTAATTGGAAATTTCTCAACCATTCACGACCAAAAAGTGCGTTTACTTTTGCATGTACCAAATTAATAGTTTCTGTATTAATTTGATCTTTGTATTGAATTTGCACCACTGCTTGGCCAGCTGATGTTATCATAGAATTATCGAAATTCCTAAGCAATAATTTGGTAGGCTTAATGGCTACATCCGGTAATGGACAAATGGGACAAAGTTTCTTAAATTCATTCACATTCATACAACTAATAGCAGTTTCCGTACCTAATTCAAATAAACATTTATCCCCTTCAACAAAAATTTCTAATAAAATCTTATCCCTTGCATGTCGTGGTGATTTAACGCTATTAACTGGTACAGTTTCAGAACAAGATACTATTTGTTTAACTGTTTCGTTACATTTTGAGCGGTAGACTTTTGCCAAATGCCCGTTCCTTAAGCAATTCCTACACTGAGTGTTCTTGTGCTTACATTCGTGAGCTAAATGTTGAGTACTATCACATCTGTAGCATTTCCGAGATTTATCAAACTTCTTTGTAGGTTCAGATTTCTTAAATTTAGAAAAATCTTTTTTGATAGTTTTATTTTGCGAACTATGTAATTTTTTTATCGATATCATTTGATTCTGAATTTCACACACATCTCTCTGAGCAGATTCCATTGCGAATGCAATGCTCTTAGCTTTTTCGTATGTTAACTTATCCTCTGCTAACAGCTTTTTCTGTATATTTTCGTTTTTGAGACCCATCACCAATTTATCACGAAGCATCGTACTTAAATTGTTCCCAGAGTTACAGTGTATCGACAGTTTTTGTAATTCGGCACAATAATTTGCAATCACGAAGCATCGTACTTAAATTGTTCCCAGAGTTACAGTGTATCGACAGATTTTGTAATTCGGCACAATAATTTACAATGGACTCACCTTCAAATTGCTTCCTCTTGTAGAAACGAAACCGTTCTGTCATCTCTAGTGGTTTAGGATTCAAATGTTCCGAAAGTAATTTTACGATATCTTGATAAGTCAATTCAGAAGGAATGTTCGGAGTGGCCAGATTATTTAACAATTTATACGTTGTTGCTCCCATAAGGATTAAAATAGCAGGGACTTTCATTTTATTTTCGATCCCATTAACAACGAAGTAAGATTTTAAACGTTCCACATAACCGGACCAGTCTTCCACAGACGCATCATAAGATTCAAAATTAATGTTCGAAGATCCCATCTTCGTCGCCAACTCTTTTGTCATGTATGCCAGGTAGACCGAGAGACGATACGATTCGTTTTTACATACACGCAAAGAACATTTTTTAGCATTAAGATACACAGGCACGAACGAGCATAACAACAACGACACCGACATGTACAATACGAAACTACGGAACCCAAAAAGGTAAACAAAGCATGCGCGCGTCACACAGCTTCGAAGGTTCTCTAATCTGGCTGTTGCCAGATACATAACATATAGTTTGAAACATTCATTAAATAAAACCACAATAGTTAAAAGGTAATTTTTAACTTTGGTGGTTTTATTTTCGGTGGTTAAATCAGATGTTTTTAAATATCTGTTTTTCGAATCAGATTTTATACGTATTGTATACAAAAAGACAATCATTTTTTCTTGCCATCAAAAGTAATGATGTGAACTATACTGATAATTTTATTTGGCACTCTTAACATGCAAGACTTTTTTTTCTTTTGCAAGTATTTTTATACATAGATATACTTCATAAATGCTTATATAATTGCTACAGGATTTATTACATAGTGTTGTGTATACTCTCCAGAGAATACTAATGCAAAAACCTTCGTAACAAAACTGATTGTTCATAGATTATAATAAATACAGATTCTTATTAATATTATTAGAACATTTTCCCATTTTTTAACTGTTATATTCATTAAAGTTTACAAACTTGGTGTTTGAGATTTGGAAAATATCTGAACTTTAATACTGTCATATAAAAAATGTCTGTTTAAAATTGCTAATTATTTGCTAGTAATAAAGAAGCAGGAAAATGCTTTTGATATTATTCCTCATTAAAATGAAGCTGTATATTATTGGAAATGTTGGCGAGAAATAGAATAGCTTGATTTAAATAAGCATTTTGGATTTCTTTACTAGAGTTAATTTAGTTGATTATTAATGATTTAACAAATCAGTAATTTTGTTGGGTTACATGACAAGAATATTAAATTTCATTCATTATTATGGGCCTTTTAAAATTTGAATATGCATGTAAGTTCCAATAATTTTGGATTTTTTGAGATTTATATCATAATTTTGCTTTTAGAGAAAGTTATAAGTTAAATAGTGGCTGTTGATGCTAATTGATTAATTTGAAGTTACATAAAATTTTGTTGAAGTGTTTCTTATAATAAATTTATGTAAATTGGTCTAGTTTGAGTCGATATAATAAACTTCTTTATCAGTATTACAACCTTTAAATCCTGTTTGACCTAGCTAGCAGAACCTGTCTCCTATGAGCATTTGCCATTTCCTCTTTTTCAACATCTTAATATATCTGTTTTCCATCTTTTAGGTGGTATTTCTGAGGATTTTTTTCAATACTTTGGAAAAAGCTGAAAAGTGCTTCGAAAAGTTCTGCTTAGTTGAAGGATTATGTCATATAGAGATGTTTATATACATATATATATATATATATATATATATATATATATATATATATATATATATATATATATGTTATCGGTTTCATTCTATATGTCAGATGACGAGTCAATAGCTTAGGAGGGGAAGGAAGAAGTTCTTATAAATTTACTAATATTTAAAGATTTATGTACAAAACTATTTACAGACATCTTTTAGGTAGCTCCTTCATCGCGAGCTCCTTCTTACCATCTCTCTTCTCAATTGCTTGTACATACCTCTCAACATGACATACTAAACACTGCCATCTAGTGGCCACTCATTTCTTTAAGTAATAATACAGTTTGAAGCTAACATTCGGCTAGACTGACCTTACAATTGTCCTCAATTGATGTAATAATACTAAATTACTAATTAATACAACAAATATAAACATTAAAAATTAAATTAAACACAGCAGATTAAATAAAATTATTAACTACATAACTATCATTATTTTTCATTCATCCAAACAAATACTGTAATTATAATCATTAATAATACACATCTTCCATTAAAAGTAGAAAATTATTAAGTTAGATTACAAAAAAACTATAATAATATATAATACACTTTTTTCCACAAAAGTAATTTTTGATACAATTCTAATAAAACTACTTACAACAAAAGTTTAATAGAAAATAAATGAACTTAGGAATACTAAATCATTCACAGAATAAATTTAACAAATTTTCATAATACTTGATGAATACTTCAGTATACAGTAAATGATCCTTAAAGTTATTTATTTTTAGAGTCAATAGTTTATAATAAGTTCATTGTCTTTTAATTGCAACGTTTTTTTTTTTTAAATAAAATTGGAAAGATCTCACCGTTTAGGATCCCTCATTCTTCTTTAGTCCTTGCGAGTGGATCTATGTGGATTGCGTCTAGGACTGTTCAGAGAATGGTCCTCATCATCACTATTGGCACTTCATTTTTCCCTTTTATTATATCCCGGTATCACTATCTTCATCCGAGTCTGGTTCATTTAGCCATGGTTTTAATTGACTAATGTGAACTGTTGTTGCGTAGAAGTGGCCTTTCTTTTTTTTTCCAACTGAGTCACACGGTAGACATCGTTCGGCAATACCTCGGTAACAATAAGAGGGCCTCGGTACTTAAATTGTGTCTTCGTAGGTTGGCCTGAAGATTTCGGGGCTCTTTTCATTACGACGATTTCTCCTCGTTCAAACGTCATTGCTCTGCATCTCTTTTTATCATAATACTGCTTCATTTTTTGTTGACTTTCTTCTATTTGTCTTCGAGATTCTTCCTGCACTATAGATGGATCTTGCCAACTCTGAGCTTCTTCATCAGCTAACTTTCTCAAAATTCCATTGTTGAATCGGGAGAATAACCATGGAGCAATTCAAATGGTGTCTTGTTTGTTGACTTGTTTACAAAATTGTTCAAGTTTCTCTCAACTTCATGTATTTTAACATCCCAGTCTTTGTGATTCTGATCTTCCATACCAGTTGTTATGGTAGACAATATTGTTCTATTAACTCTTTCAACCATTCCATTTGCACATGGTCGCTTCGTACAATTGAGTGTATGATGTATACCATTTTCAGTACAATATTGTTGAAATTGATGCGAAGTGAAACAAGTTCCTCGATCTGTTATTATTTTCTCAGGTAGACCATAAGTATTTACAAACTTTTTCAAAGCCTTCAGCACATGGGATGTTGACGTACTCTTTACTGGAGTCAATTGGACAAATCTTGTGAAATTATCTATTATGACCAGAAGTTCTTGATTACCTTTAGAACTCTTAACAAAAGGTCCTAAATGATCCATATGTATAATTAAAAAGGATTACGACCTGCTTTAATTGGATTTAATAAATTCAAAAGTTCCAATTTTTTATCACTTTCTAAAGAGTTGTCGAAATTAATATCTTTCATTAAAATAGGAGACTTCTCTTTGTTAATTGTTATAATTTCAACTTTTTCATTATTACTTTTAACTTTATTAGATAGGGTTAAGCTTTCCTCACTTACTTCCATTCCTCTACCTAAGCACTGACCTTTCCTAATTTTAAAGTTAAATTCTTCTTTATTTATTACTAGTACAACTGTTTCACCGTTAACTACTTCAAGAATAGAATCGAAATTCTGTTCTATACTTTTGACTAAAATTGTTCCATTAACTATCGAATTTTCGGTTTCTTCAATTTTCGCTCTAATTAAATTAATTGACTTACTTTCGATTTCTGTTTCATTTAATGTTTTCAATTTAACTGTATTTTCCTTTAAATCTACTTGAATTTCTGAAAAAACATCGTCATTTGCGTATCCAAATTTTAAATTACCCACAATACACGTAAAAGCAATGTATGGTAAATCTAACCATGTTCTACCTAAAATTAAATCGTACGGTTGGGAATTATCTTCGACAATTAATAACGGAATAAATTTTCCAACTACATCATCTACACGAATATTTACTACAGCTTTTCCAAGAGCTTTAGTTACTGGGTTATTTTGATTTCCAAAACCGAATAAATTACTGCTATCTGGGGTCATATTAAGATTCATTTTTATTGCGATACTTTCTTTTAAGAGACAACAGCTGCTTCCTGTATCAATTAATGCAACCATTTTATTTCCATAAATATAAGCATCTTTCAAGTAGTTCGTAGGCGCCAACGACGCACTTGAACCCGAATTGTTTTGACTGACAGATAAATTATTCCCCTCGTTCTTTTGATCGGTTTCAAACTTACACATTCTCTGAGAATGACCTACTTTTTTACATTTCTTGCAGTAAGCTGTCTTCGGATCCGGGCATTCACGAGCTATATGACCATAATCATTACAACTAAAACATTTAAATTCCCCTTTTTCATTTCGAATATCCGAACTGACTACCTTTTTTCGAATAACAACTTTATTTTCACTAAACGAAAATGATTTCTTTTCTACCTGAAATTTATCATTACGAGAATTATAATTCGATGAGTTTCTTAATTTAAAACTGTTAATTGATCGAACATTATCATAATTATCCAATTTATCGGATAACTGGTATGGAGAATTAATTTTAGGTCATTCATCTACAAAATGTTCCCGAGTTGTTGAATTTACCTCTTTCTTTAATTGTTCAGTAATAATTAAATTTTTTAAACTATTAAAATCTGAAATCTTGAGTCCCGTTATCCATTCCTCAAAATAGTTTTGCAATTCAAATGAATAATACTTCCATGTACTTTCTGGACTTTTAACATGATTTAAAAATTTAAATCTAAACTTATCAGCACTTAACTTATATCTCTTAAGCAATAACGATTTTACATATTTATAATTATTTGCATTATCTTCGTTTTCACGCGCTATTAGTTGCGTAATTTCATATTCCCATATGTCCCAATAATTGTGACACACAATACTCTTCATTCAACTTAATTCGTCTTGCCTGCCGTTCAAATAAAACTAAATAAAAATTTATATCCCCATCTTTAATTTTATATTCGTGCATTAACTTTCGAAAATCTACGTGTACATTTCTACTTTCATCGTTGCTACTTAAATCTGAAATATTTACATTTTGAACTCTATTTTCGATACGTAAACGTTCAAGTTCATGCTCACGGTCAGCCAACGT
Organism: Latrodectus hesperus; assembly: GCA_037975125.1. Classification (NCBI taxonomy): domain Eukaryota; kingdom Metazoa; phylum Arthropoda; class Arachnida; order Araneae; family Theridiidae; genus Latrodectus; species Latrodectus hesperus. The sequence goes on along the minus strand of CM075854.1, from coordinate 3,112,141 downwards.
TTTGGCAGCTATTTCTGATGCAATTCGATCTTCAGTAATCCTACTTAATAAGCTCTTACTAAACTCTTCATCATACGTCTCTGATTCCGTTATAATACGTTTTAAATCAATTATTTTAGCATCTTCAGGTACGGAGATACCTAATTCTGTTGCTAATTCTATTAAATCTACTTTTTTAGCCTTCCCCCAAAAAGCCATACTTTACAAATTATAATACTTAATTACTTTATACATAAAAATACTTTATATCAATAACGAAATTATTACTTTTACTTCACCCAAAACGAAAATAATTGTTTCTTTAAAAACAAAATTACTTTTTGCAAACGAAATTAAGAAAATACTTTATACATATACTCAACATTCTTAAATCTCGTTCACTACTTTATAAAATGTTACTTAATACGTTAATATACATTTCGAAACGAAACAATTAAAATTCGCCTACCTCAATTCCGAAAGCGTCGCGAATTATATCCCTCTTCTGATTTGTTATCGGTTTCATTCTATTTGTCAGATGACGAGTCAGTAGCTTAGGAGGGGAAGGAAGAAGTTCTTATAAATTTACTAATATTTAAAGATTTATTTACAAAACTATTTACAGACATCTTTTAGGTAGCTCCTTCATCGCGAGCTCCTTCTTACCATCTCTCTTCTCAATTGCTTGTACATACCTCTCAACATGACATACTAAACACTGCCATCTAGTGGCCACTCATTTCTTTAAGTAATAATACAGTTTGAAGCTAACATATATATATATATATATATATATATATATATATATATATATATATATATATATATATATATATATATATATATATACAAGCTGACCCAGCCACGCGTTGCAGTGGCTGAGTTTTTATAATACATTGAATCAATTTTTTACTAATTCTTGGGTACAATCAAATTAATATTTTCTAAAAAAATTTAAAATAGGTTCATTCATATGAGATTAAAAATAAAACGTTTCGCAAAAATTTAAAAGTAATAGGTAAAGTATCGAAATTTTGAAATTAAGCACAAATCAACATATACTTTCTGAATTTACATTTTATTCATCTTATATTAAATAATAGTTAGTAATCAGTGACTTACTTATAAAATATACTATATAAATTACAAACATCTAAAAATAAATTGTTATAAATGAGGTAGATAACATTGACATCGAACTATTATTTTTTCAATTTTTAATTATTAAAACTAAAAAATTTTTCCGCGGTATTATACTGAAATAAAAAAAATTAAAAGAATTTATCATTTGAATAAATAAATTAGATCAAAATGTTCTACTGAATAAATTAATAATTATCAGATTATAAAATAAAAATAAAAAAAAGGCTGTCAAGAAATACTTACATGTTTTGGAGGTGGTATGAAAATTAGTAGAGAAAAATAGCAATAAATAAAATTTTATTTTACTATTTATAATATTAAAAATATTCAAACTGAACACGCACAATAATAACACAATACAAAGTATAATTATGAAAGTGATTCACAAAAAATTGTTATAGTATGATTATACATCATGAAAATATATGAAAATATATATGAAAATATATGTACATCATGAAAATATAATAATAAAAATATATGTAAATTCAATATTTAACCACGCGATTGAGCGCGCACGTTAATTTTCTCGAAGATGTATAATCTAGAAAAATAAACACGTCACCATCTGCCGAATACCTGTGCAACTTAGATGCTAAACCGCCATCTATTAGGAACTTACAGAACTAAACAATAAAAAAACATTAATGTCGTATAATAAATATTGAAAATAATAATTAAGAGATAAAAACTATATCTTTTAAGTTGGACTAAATTATAAATGGTTACAAAATTTTATCAAAATCCGTTCAGTAGTTTCGGAGTTTATCGGGAACATACATCGTGACACGAAATTTATATATATATATATATATATATATATATATATATATATATATATATATATATATATATATATATATATATATATATATATATATATATATATATATGTATATATGTATATGTATATATATCTATATATATAAAAATTTCGTGTCACGATGTATGTTCCCGATAAACTCCGAAACTACTGAACGGATTTTGATAAAATTTTGTAACCATTTATAATATAGTCCAACTTAAAAGATAGAATAGTCTTTATCTCCTAATTATTATTTTCAATATTTATTATACGACATTAATGTTTATTTATTGTTTAGTTCTGTAAGTTCCTAATAGATGGCAGTTTAGCATCTAAGTTGCACAGGTATTCGGCAGATGGCGACGTGTTTATTTTTCTGGATTATACATCTTCGAGAAAATTAACGTGCGCGCGCAATCGCGTGGTTAAATATAGAATTTACATATATTTTTATTATTATATTTTCATGGTGTACATATATTTTCATATATATTTTCATGGTACATATATTTTCATGATGTATAATCATACTATAACAATTTTTTGTGAATCACTTTCATAATTATACTTTGTATTGTGTTATTATTGTGCGTGTTCAGTTTGAATATTTTTAATATTATAAATAGTAAAATAAAATTTTATTTATTGCTGTTTTTCTCTACTAATTTTCATACCACCTCCAAAACATGTAAGTATTTCTTGACAGCCTTTTATTTTTTTTATTTTTATTTTATAATTTGATAATTATTAATTTATTCAGTAGAACATTTTGATCTAATTTATTTATTCAAATGATAAATTCTTTTAATTTTTTTATTTCAGTATAATTCCACGGAAAAATTTTTTAGTTTTAATAATTAAAAATTGAAAAAACAATAGTTCGATGTCAATGTTATCTACCTCATTTATAACAATTTATTTTTAGATGTTTTTAATTTATATAGTATATTTTATAAGTAAGTCACTGATTACTAACTATAATTTAATATAAGATGAATAAAATGTAAATTCAGAAAGTATATGTTGATTTGTGCTTAATTTCAAAATTTCGATATTTTACCTATTACTTTTAAATTTTGGTGAAACGTTTTATTTTTAATCTCATAAGAATGAACCTATTTTAAATTTTTTAGAAAATATTAATTTGATTGTACCAAAGAGTTAGTAAAAAATTCATTCCATGTATTATACTTACTCAGCCACAGCAAAGCGTGGCTGGGTCAGCAATTCTATACACATAAAAATTTCGTGTGTCATGATGTATGTTCGCGATAAACTCCGAAACTACTGAACCGATTTTAATAAAATTTTGTAACCATTTATAATATAGCCCAACTTAAATGATAGAATAGTTTTTATCTCTTAATTAATGATCTCAATATTTATTATACGATATTAGTGTTTATTTATCAGTTAATTCTGTAAATTCCAAATAGATGGTGATTCAGCATCTAAGTTGCACAGGTATTCGGCAGATGGCGAAGTGTTTATTTTTCTAGATTATAGTATCTCCCAGAGTAAATTAGCGTGCGAGCGCAAGCGCGTGGTTGAATATAGAATTTACATATATTTTCATGATGTATAATCATACTGTAATTTTTCATGAATCATTTTCATAATTATACTTTGTATTGTGTTATTATTGTGTAGTGTTCAATTTGAATATTTTTAATATTATAAATAGTAAAATAAAATTTGATTTATTACTGATTTTCTCTACTAATTTTCATACCACCTCGAAAACATATAAGTATTTCTTTATAGACTTTTATTTTTTATTTTTCTTTTATAATTTGATAATTGGCTCTGTAATCATGCTATTTTGGCAGCAAGAAACTTTGATGCGAACAAAATTAACTTCAATGTACAACAGATGTTGCCCGGCAATTTGATGTCTCTTAAATCAATCGACACAGTTATTGATGAAAACGAAGCCGTTAACTTTCCAACTGAATTTTTGAATTCTCTGGATATGCTAGGAATGCCACCACATAATCTTCAATTGAAAATTGGTTCACCAATTATTCTTCTACGTAATTTAAACCCACCTCAATTATGTAACGGTACACGCTTAGTCATAAAAGAAACGACCGAAAATATTCTCTAAGCAACAATTTTGACGAAAAAATTTAAAGGAGATATCGTCCTGTTTCCACATATTTCACTGATAGCGTCAGAATCTCCAATACCGTTTAAAAGGCTCCAATTTCCGATTTGTTTAGCTTTTGCGATGACCATAAATAAATCTCAAGGCCAAACAATGTCTATTTGTGGTTTGGATTTGGAAAACACATGTTTCTCACATGGACAGTTATATGTTGCCTGCTCACGTGTAGGAAAACCATCAAATCTCTTCGTGTTAGCGAAAGACAGGTTAACCAGGAATGTTGTACACAAAGTAGTACTTAGATAATTTAAATTTTAATAATTTAAAATTGAAAAAATAATAGTTCGATGTCAATGTTATCGACCTCATTTATAACAATTTATTATTAGATGTTTTTAATTTATATAGTATATTTTATAAGAGTAAGTCACTGATTACAAACTATAATTTAATATAAGATGAATAAAATGAAAATTCAGAAAGTATATGTTGGTTTGTACTTAATTTCAAAATTTCGATATTTACCTATTACTTTTAAATTTTTGCGAAACGTTTTATTTTTAATCTCATATGAATGAACCAATAAATTTTTTTAGAAAATATTAATTTGATTATACCCAAGAATTAGTAAAAAATTGATTCAATGTATTATAAAAACTCAGCCACTGCAACGCGTGGCTGGGTCAGCTTGTATATGTATATATATATGTATATATATATATGTGTATATATATATATATATATATATATATATATACATATATACAGGGTGGCGCGCGGCAGACGGATGGATTTGAAAGGGCCATTGTTCGCTTCCTAACCGTTGGCGCTGCTCGAAGAAGAGGTGGTTCGAAAGAGCGAGATCGGAAATTTGTCTCCATATCAAGGTCAGTTCACAAGATGGAATAGTCTGTAGCGCAGCGTGTGTTTTGCGTGGAAGCATATTTTTCAAACGGCCGTTCGATTGTATACGTGCAGCGCGCTTTCCGTTCAGAATTCCGCATCGCCCCTCGAAGGTCGAGTTCCCAATCGGAACAGAATTCTTGCATGGGTGAATGCTTTTAGGGACACAGGAAATGTGTCCTCGATAAGGAGGGTACCTAGGAGAACTGTCTCAACCCCGGAAAACATCGAGAGAGTTCGAGCTGCGGTTGAGCAGTCTCCTAGGCGTTCCCTTCGTAAACAGGCTGGCGCCCTTGGAATTTCAAGATGTTCCCTTCAAAGAATCTTCAAAGGACACCTCCATTTACACCCCTATAAGATGGTTGTTGCCCAAGAGTTAAAACCACTGGATTATGAAGAACGTCAACGGAGTAGCGAAAACATGCTTGCTGCGTTGCCTCCAGACTCACCTCAGCGGTTGTGTAAATAAACAGAACATGCGCTACTGGAGTGGGACAAGCTCTAAGGAGCTCCACCAGAGGCCCCTATACTCTGACAGAGTCACAGTATGGTTGCTTTGTCGAGTGTGGGGATCATTGGGCCCTACTTTTTTGAAGAAAATGACCGAGCGGCAACTGTGACTTCTGTACGTTACCTCAATATGATCCAGACATTTTTCTTGTGTGAACTGGAGCAGATGAACCTGGATGACATCTGGTTTCAGCAGGATGGGGCCACGGCCCATACGGCAAGAGTTTGTATGAATGTTTTGCGTGACCGATTCCCTGGGCACCTCATTTCCAAGCGAGGCAATTTGCACTGGCCAGCGCGGTCTCCAGATTTGGCCCACTGTGATTTTTTTCTTGTGGGGCTACCAAAAATCCCTCGTCTACAAAGACCGTACTAGGACCCTGGAAGCCTTTAAAGGCAACATTCAGGCCAGCATCCAACAGATTACTATAGAAATGCTGGAAAGAGTCCATGAAAATTTCAGGAAAAGGCTTAGGCAATGTGTGGAGTGTGAGGGCCGCCATTTGGGCGAAATTTTATTAAAAACTATCTAAACTCTAATTTCCCTTGTCAATGTATAAGAACAAAATTAAAAATATCGTTGTTCTTTAATATTTTGTGATTTATTGACTTTTGATATTCATCCGTCTGCCGTGCGCTACCCTGTATATAAATATGTATATATATATATATGTGTATATATATATATATATATATATATATATATATATATATATATGTATGTATATATATATATGTGTATATATATATATATATACATATATATATATAATATATATATATATATATATATATGTATGTATATATATATATATGTATGTATATATTTATATATGTATATATATATATATATATATATATATATATATATATATATATATATATATATATATATATATATATATATATATATATATATATATATATATATATATATATATATATATATATATATATATATATATATATATATATATATATATATATATATATATATGTATATATATGTATTTATATATATATATGTATACATATATGTATATATATATGTATATATATATATATATGTATACATATATGTATATATATATATATATATATATATATATATATATATATATATATATATATATATATATATATATATATATATATATATATATATATATATATATATATATATATATATATATATATATATATATATATATATATATATATATATATATGTATATATATATGTATATATATATATATATATATATATATATATATATATATATATATATATATATATATATATATATATATATATATATATATATATATATATATATATATATATATATATATATATATATATATATATATATATATATATATATATATATATATATATATATATATATATATATATATATATATATATATATATATATATATATATATATATATATATATATATATATATATATATATATATATATATATATATATATATATATATATATATATATATATATATATATATATATATATATATATATATATATATATATATATATATATATATATATATATGCAGATTACATAATTTCATAATTTTAAATATGTATACACACATAACATAATCAGGGGCTTAGTGAATCAAGATTGTTTCTCAATTCAAAAATGTTTCTTATGTATTTTCACTATAATTATTATCAACTATTATACAGAATATGTTGATGGTTGGTATAATGACACATTTATATGAGATTGTAAATAATAATGATGATGTGTGATATGTTAAATGTTTCTTCAAATAAGAGTTTTTATAAATTCTAAATTACATTGTATTTTACATTTATCCCAGAAAAACAAACTTTTCATCTATGTATTTGAAATTTTTTAAAGTGAGGTGAAGTTCACAAGTGGGAGATATCGTCCTGTTTCCACATATTTCACTGATAGCGTCAGAATCTCCAATACCGTTTAAAAGGCTCCAATTTCCGATTTGTTTAGCTTTTGCGATGACCATAAATAAATCTCAAGGCCAAACAATGTCTATTTGTGGTTTGGATTTGGAAAACACATGTTTCTCACATGGACAGCTATATGTTGCCTGCTCACGTGTAGGAAAACCATTAAATCTCTTCGTGTTAGCGAAAGACAGGTTAACCAGGAATGTTGTACACAAAGTAGTACTTAGATAATTTTAATTTTAATAATTTAAAATTGAAAAAATAATAGTTCGATGTCAATGTTATCTACCTCATTTATAACAATTTATTTTTAGATGTTTTTAATTTATATAGTATATTTTATAAGAGTAAGTCACTGATTACAAACTATAATTTAATATAAGATGAATAAAATGTAAATTCAGAAAGTATATGTTCGTTTGTACTTAATTTTAAAATTTCGATACTTTTACTATTACTTTTAAATTTTTGCGAAACGTTTTATTTTTAATCTCATATGAATGAACCAATAAATTTTTTTAGAAAATATTAATTTGATTATACCCAAGAATTAGTAAAAAATTGATTCAATGTATTATAAAAACTCAGCCACTGCAACGCGTGGCTGGGTCAGTTTGTATATATATATATATATATATATATATATATATATATATATATATATATATATATATATATATATATATATATATATATATATATATATATATATATATATATATATACATATATATATATATATATGTATATATATATATATATATATATATATATATATATATATATATATATATATATATATATATATATATATATATATATATATATATATATATATATATATATATATATATATATGTATATATATATATACAGATGGAAGACAAAATAATGCGAACACCTGTGAAATAATGGAAAATCTTTATTAATAGGGGGTTGGACCACCCTTTGACTGAAGTACAGATTTGATGCGACGTGGGATAGATTCATAAAGTTCATGGACAATATTCAAAGGAATATTAAGCCATTCCTCCTGCAGAGCGGTCTCTAATTCCGAAAGTCCGGATGGAGGTGGAAATCGGGAACGAAGTTTGAATTCCAAATATTCCCATAAATGTTCAATAATATTCAAGTCCGGAGACTGAGGGGGCCAGGCGAGATGTTCAACTTCATCGTCATGCTCTTCAAACCATTCTTGAACGCACCTAGCAGTGTGGATAGGGGCGTTATCGTCTTGAAAAAGCGGTCGCTCTCCAGGGAGTACAGTCTGGACAAAAGGATGTACATGATTCCCTAGAATACTTAGATAGTGATTGGATTTGATCCTCCCATGCAGAATAACAAGTGGTCCAAGACCGCACCAAGATATCACACCCTATACCATAATGGAGCGACCCCCATGCTTCACAGTCGGCAAGAGGCATTCAGAATGAAACGCTTCTCTAGGCGTTCTCCAGACATAAACGCGTCCGGTCGTCTGAAATAGAGTGAATGACGATTCATCTGACCATATTACCTGTTTCCACTGCTGTGGAGACCAGCCTTTGTGATCTCTGCCACATTGGCGTCGCTTGAAAGCATTAGTTGCTGTCACTTAGGGTTTACGAATTGCCACTCTGCCATAAATGTTCGCAGCATGAAGTTCCCTTTTGACAGTTTTTGTTGAAACGGGGTCCTGGAGATGACTGTTCATTTCGGATGTTATCTCGGATAACGATTGCTTGTGCTTTAGGGCTATTATGTCCTTAAAGATCCGTCTGTCCCTATCAGCAAACTTTGACTTTCGGCCACTGTTGTGCTTTGAAGACGTAGTCTTACCCTCTTTCGTGTACACTGTCATGACGGCTGATACCGTACTCCTTGCAAACGCCAAAATGTTTGCTGTATCCGTAACCGATGCTCCACTTAAACGCGCTCCAACTATCATTCTTCTTTGGAACTCTGACAGGTCTGACATCTCAACTTATCACAGACAGTTCGGTAGAAGCATGCAACTCAGGTGATTGCTGTTGAGAGACTGATACCTTCCCCTTCCCGCTCACTGGGTGTCAGACTTCTGTTGCAGGTGGCGTGACTGTACTGCAGGTGTGAAATACATTATACTTTTTCACAGGTGTTCGTATTATTTTGTCCTCCATCTGTATATATATATATATATATATATATATATATATATATATATATATATATATATATATATATATATATATATATATATATATATATATATATATATATATATATATATATATATATATATATATATATATATATATATATATATATATATATATATATATATATATATATATGTATATATATATATATATATATATATATATATATATATATATATATATATATATATATATATATATATATATATATATACATATATATATATATATATATATATATATATATATATATATATATATATATATATATATATATATATATATATATATATATATATATATATATATATATATATATATATATATATATATATATATATATATATATATATATATATATATATATATATATATATATATATATATATATATATATATATATATATATATATATATATATATATATATATATATATATATATGCAGATTACATAATTTCATAATTTTAAATATGTATACACACATAACATAATCAGGGGCTTAGTGAATCAAGATTGTTTCTCAATTCTAAAATGTTTCTTATGTATTTTCATTATAATTATTATCAACTATTATACAGAATATGTTGATGGTTGGTATAATGACACACTTATATGAGATTGTAAATAATAATGATGATGTGTGATATGTTAAATGTTTCTTCAAATAAGAGTTTTTATAAATTCTAAATTACATTGTATTTTACATTTATCCCAGAAAAACAAACTTTTCATCTATGTATTTGAAATTTTTTAAAGTGAGGTGAAGTTCACAAGTCTTCCTTCTGACAGCATATCTATGACCGACATGCATTAATTTAAAATGCTCGAAACTTGTGCTATTTTAAAATGAGCAATTAATTTTAAGAAGCCAGAAAGGAGGTAGGATATTGTTTCTAATATCTCGCTACAAATATTTTCCTTTTTCAGCATTACAAGGGCTTAAGTTTTGACAGATTTATATCATTGGGCATCAAGTTGGTTTTCCATCATGAAAGAAGTTGTATAAACATTGAAAAACTTATATTTTTAAACTTTTATTTATGATATTTAGTGTCATTTGCTTGTTTTAAATATAGTATTAGTGTTGCTACGGTAAAAAATAGGTTCCTTCAATTTTATACATTTTTTATTACAACAATTTTTGTTATATTCACTTCAGTTGTCATGTTCAACAACTATATTCATAAAAATCAATCAGTATTTATTAAGCAATATTTTTATATTTGTAAATATTAGATATTTTCTACCGTAGAAATAATATACTTATTTTTATTTCACAATGTAACAGGTAAAAACATATTTAGAAGGGATCTTTTTATTGTGCAGATTTCTGAATGCATCTGTACAATTTTTAAAATCCTTTCTGAACAAATTTTTTATGGTTACTTAAAGATTTTGAATTGGAAATATACAATTCACAAAATTACAGATTTGTCAATTGTCCTAAAATTTTTGTATTATGTACAAATTTTAATCTTGTGTGTAAAAATTCAAGCTGAACTAACTTTTAAAAAATATAAGTTTTCAAGTTTTTATAACAAGATTATAGAAAAATAATATACCTATTTTCTTATATCAAACTGGCATTAATATTTTAAGAGCTAGTATTTTAACCAAAAATCTTCTTTTGAAAAGAATAACACATTTCAGCCTTTTTATGAAAAGCAAGATGCATTGAATTAAAAAATAATTTGAATTTTTTTACAAGATTACGTGAGTGCAAAATGTTAAAAAAGCAAGAACATTTTTTTTTCAGAATTCATTTGCTTGACTTTCGTAAATTCTTTTCATAATATCATAAAGTTATTTCCATTTCTAGTGCTAAACTTTGAAAAATGGAAATAATTTCAATGACAGATAATCAATAATTTTTTTAATTCACCCACATTTTCTGTCTTATCATTTAGAATTGATGAACAATAGTTTAAAGAGAATTTGATTCAACCTTAATGTTTTGAAATCAATTTCAACGTTGTCAAAAATTGTTTTCAAAAACTCAATGAATAATTCAACTGTAGATATATTGTAATTATGTAAATTAATGTATCAGATCATTGCAAAATAAATAAAAATAGTTTTATTTAAATTCTGCAGTATATATTTTACTTAAAAATCTATCCAATATAGGCTTATAACTTCTTAACGTGTTCACTCAGAATTTCTAGACTTAACTTCATTGACAACTTACTAACTTACATGCAATATTCTAATAATGCCTCATACAACTAAACAGCATGTAGCTTTGCTTGTAAATCTTTTTCAGTGTGCTCATACTCACTATTGAAAAAAATCTTTTTGCACTCAATCAGCATCTCCGTAGTTCGGAGATTTCTCGTTCTTGTTTCACAAAATGTAAGTACTCTAAATAAAAATTTTGAGTCTTAAGTAACAAGCTGTTAAGTTACTTAAATACTATCACCAAGTTTCAACTTGCTTTTTTACTTTTCCTTTCATCATTTTTATATTTTTTAAAATTTATTACAATATACTTATAATGGTGACGACAATAATCCTTTTTCACTATTATTGACGCTCATCTTTAGACTTTTGCAGTTACATTTTATTTGCCAATGACGGCATACAATTCAATGACATTCTCTTTAATATACTGAAAAGAGAGTTTTTAAAATTTTGCATCAACTATGTTAAGAAAGTTAGCTGTGTGATCAGTTAATATGTGGATAATCAATCCATTTATTGATGATTACAATAACAATCTTACCACAGTCGAGAACACAGAGCTTATTGAACTATCTTCATTTCCAGAACTTAAATTATAGTTCAATTCTTTAAATATACATCAATTGTGGATAAAGACTGTAGCAGAGAATATCCCAATCTTCTTGCAAAGGATTTAAGGTTTTATTCATTTTTCCCTCAACTTATTCATGTGAAACTACATTTTTTGCTATGACTGTTCTTAAAGACGAAACTTCAAAATTGACTTGCTCTTTTGCCTGCTTTATCTATTACTGTAGCTGGTTTGACACTTAAGATTGACACTTTTGTCAGCAACAGAGATCAATAGCAATCTCAGTTATTTAAATTTTTCTTTCCTTTAATTTCGTAAATTATTTTTTGTTTATTTTGGATCTACTCAGGCTGTTTACATTTCGATTAACTGTTGTTTTTGTAATATATTAAATAAAAAATAAATATACCATTCATACACTGGGATTTTCTTGAAGTTTTGTTAAATTTTGATTATTTTATTCTCAATGCAATATTTTAAGTAAGATGAATATACATATGTAAATTATATAACAAATAAAATTTAATAACAATAAAATTTATAAAATAAAATAAATAAAAAAAAACATTTTTGTCTTCATGCCTTGATCAGATTTCAGAAAAATGACGAATGTTATGACTCTAACAAAGGGATCTTAAATATTAATACATCAAAGTGTTCGCAAGAGTCTCCTCTACAAGATTCAGTTTTGTTCCAGATATTTCTAGCCTCTTAAAATGTCATATGGCACACATTTGTTTAGTCCAAAATCACTTTGTGTCAAGAAACGCTATCTTGAAGTTGCCTAAGCTATTAACTGTAATCCTGCCAATAATTATGGGAAATGTCTTCGGACATGTATGAAAACACCCAAAGGGACCTTTTTGTATCAAATGTATTGGCAAATAACTGTTGGAAATTGTTTTATTTGTCCCCCCCCCTTGAAGAAGTCAATTTTTAGGCCTTTTTGATCAGATTTTAGAAAAATGACAAATGGTATGACTCTAACAAAGGGATCTGAAATATTAATACATTGAAATGTAGGAAAGAGTCTCCTCTAGAAGATTCCGATTGGTTCCAGACATTTTTAGCCTTTTAAAATGACATAAGGCACACATTTGTGTAGATCAAAATCCCTTAGTGTCAAGAAACGCTATCGTGAAGTTGCCTAAGTTTTAACTGCAATTTTGCCAATTATTATGGGAAATGTCTTCGGACATGTATGAAAACAGCCAAAGGTACCTTTTTGTATCAAATGTGTTCGCAAATAACTGTTGGAAATAGTTCTATTCTCCCCCCGTTAAAGAAGTCAATTTTAGTGCCTTTTTGATCAGATTTTAGAAAAATGATGAACGTATGACTCTAACAAAGGGATCTTAAATATTAATGCATCAAAATGTTCTACAAGATTCAGTTCTGTTCCAGACATTTCTAGCCCTTTAAAATTTCCTAAGGCACACATTTGTGTAGTCCAAACTCCCTTAGTTCAGTGATTCTCAACCTGTGGGGCGCGTCCTCCTAGTAGGACGCAAGCACACAAATAGGGGGGCAAGCATATCTAAGAGAAAATTTTATTTAAAAAAACTATTAAGTGACTGAAAAGAAAGAACACACACACATACAAAACAAAATACATTTATCATATTTAATAATTAACTTATTAAATTAAAACAACTTACTAAATTAAACACAAATTTAATTATTATTAGTGACTTCCATGGGCCTGTCTTTCAGAGCAAAGTTTTACGGAGGAGGGATTAATATTAGAAATAGACACTCTCAGTTCTTTTTCTATATTAAGTTGAGATCTATATTTTGTCTTCAAAGAAGCCACCGCAGAAAATCCAGTTTCACAAAGGTAAGATGTTGAAAATGGTAGTAGAATGTGAAATGTCCTCTTTTTTAGTGCAGAAAACTCATCATCCACTCCTGCCCAAAATTCAAAGAGTGATTTATTACTCAATTGTCTTTTGGTTTCACCGCTTGCCGTGAAGTCTATGAAGGTTTCTTCCTCTTCAGTTGAGAGTCCTTCGGGAGTATTTTGAAATGGATCCCTCACCCACTTGTAACTTGATATCAGTTTCTCGTCAGCAAGAAAGTACTTTTTTAAAATTCTTTGCTAGCATTGCTAAATGATTTTCAATGGTTACAAAAACAATTTTTACGTGTTGTTCTTCGGCCTTGTAACTTTTAATACAATCATTCAAATTTGCAAATATTGTTAAGTTTTATTACTTTAAATTTCGGCTCTACATTTCCAATATCCTACAAAAAGCATTAACTTTATCACTCGTATCCAATATATGTGTATTTGCTCCTTGCAGTTGAAGATTCAAATTATTTAATTTCTCGAATATGTCGACAACACACACATGTAGCTCAATTTCATCACAAATAAAATATCACGAATATTTTCAGCATTCGGTCTGTTTTCCTCTTCTAGGAAAACGGCGATTTCTTCTCTTAATTCATAAACTCGTTGCAAAAATTTCCCTCGTGATAACCATCTGTTGCAACTATATGTCTATAGAGGGCGCACTGCACGAAAATCTTTGTTGACAAACAGAATAAGATTCTGCGCCGAGCGATGTAGATGTTTTTTGTTCTATGTTTGTTCTTTTTCCATGTCTTGTCCTGTTTTAAGTATGTCCTATGTTAATAAAGAAATTAAAAACCTGCTCAAGGTAAGCTTATTTAGAATTTGAATTTATTATTAACCTGAATTGATAAACATGATTAGTAAAAGTTGGAACTTCGATTTAGCAAATTGGAATTTTATTAGAAAATCCAAACATGGTGCCGAAACCCGGGAAACCAGCCTTTAGAATTTAGATTATGATTTTTATTTTTTAAATAAGTAACAGAATACAGCAGTATTTGATTTCATTATTTGTTTGTCTTGCATGAAAACATATTTAATTATTTCATTGTTTGCACAATATATTTGAAATTAAATATGTCGGTCGATTCGAACGAAACAGCGGTTGCTTTGAATCTTGATAAATTGAAAAGAAAACGCTCAACAATTAGAGGTTTGTTAACAAGAACATTAAATAAGGTTAATGAACAGCTGGAATTAGAAATTATTGATAAAGCAACTCTAAATGAACTTTTACAGCAATTATGCGAAAAGTCAGAGCTAATTTATGAATTAGACTTAGAAATTGAAAATTATATCAATGATTTAGATCTGCTAGAATCGGAAATTATTTCAAGTCAGGAAATTAGAGAAAAGGTAATTTCTACTAAATCGAAAATAAACACTTATTTGAAATCGGAACCGAAACTATTAGGAGTAGCTAATGTACCCGTAACATCGAAAAACGAAATTAATGTAAGACTACCAAAATTAACTATAGAACCATTTTATGGTAAATACGAAAATTGGCAAGAATTTTGGAGTCAGTTTGAGGGATCAATACATGAAAATAAGAATTTGTCGAGTACGGATAAATTTGGCTACTTAAAATCGTTTTTGAAAGGTGAAGCTTTGGTTTCGATTCAGGGTTTGACTTTAACAGAAAATAATTATTATACTGCTGTAGAGTTGCTAAAGAAAAGATATGGGCAAAAAGATATAATTGTTAGAGCTCATATAAATGTGTTGTTAAATATGCGTTCTGTAAAATCATGCGGCCAGTTGAAAGAATTGCGTCAGCTGTGCGATACATGTTATGTTCAAGTTCGCTCGCTTGAAGCCGCTGGAATACAATTGAATAATTATGGTAGCCTGTTATTTCCTATCATATTAAAATTGTTGCCGGAAAATATAGTTTTAGAATACAATAGATATAATAAAAATGATGATTGGGATTGCTTAAAACTTTTAGAATTTTTAAGAAATGAAATCGAAAATAGGGAAAAAACAATTTTATTTCGTGATACGAATGAAGTGAAAGACCAGTCGCACTCAAAGGGATACCCGAAGTATTTCGCAGCGAAAGGTCATAATTCTTTTCACCCCACACAAAAATACAAACAACAAAATGCGACGGCGCTGGCGTTAAATGTCGGAACCGCAGAAAAGGAGGGGGAATGCGAATTTTGCGAGAGTGACACTCCAAATAAACATAGTAGTAAAGAATGTCTTAAGTCTATTCTCGAGAGGAAAAACGCCTTAAAACAGAAGGGGAAATGTTTTTTATGTTTTAAACGAAACCACACTGCGTATAACTGTTTTTCGAAAATGCGATGTAATAGTTGTAAGGGGAAACATAATAGTTTATTACATGAATATATTAATAAAATTGATGTGAAATCGGATACTGCTGTCACTTCTGTTTCAGAAGAGGACACAATTAATAATATTTATTTGCAAACCGCAACTGTAAATATTGTAGGAAATAATAGAAATAAGAAATTTCGATGTTTGATAGATAATGGTAGTTGCCGATCTTTTATCCTTGAGCGGGTTTCTAAAGAGTTAAATTTAAAAATAGTAGGACAAGAAGAGTTAAAAATTTATACGTTTGGTTCTACTGAACCAGTTATAGAAAAAAGAAATAAAGTGAGAGTTGAAATAAATTGTCCCTTTATGCGAAAACACTTAGTTATCGAAGCTTTAGAAACACCGAATATTAGCAATGCTCATATAAGTGCACCTGCAAAAGATATAATTATACAGTGTAAGAAAAACAGAATAAAAATAGCGGATCAAAGCTTCAATGAACGGCATTTACAGCTTTCTCTGTTAATAGGCAGTGATTATTACTGGAAAATTGTGACTGGTAAAGTTCGTAGATTGTCAGGAACTTTAGTTGCATGTCAAACAATGTTCGGCTGGACGATTAATGGTTCAGTTGCTACATCAAATAGGATGATCACACAGCAATCTGCTAACGTTATGAAAGTAGCTGTTCATACAATAGGAAGCAATCTAGATGTTGAATCTAACATGATATTGCGTAAATTTTGGGAGATCGAATCAATTGGAATTAAAAACGAAAGTAATAATACTGATAAGGAAAACGAAATTTTAAATCAGTTTAAAAAATCCATTAGTTTAAAAGATAACCGTTATCAAGTTAAACTACCCTTTAACGAAAAGGTCGAGGAGTTGAAAGACAACTATGAAATAGCTTTTAACAGACTAAATAGTTTAACTAAGAAATTTAAGAAAAATCCAGAATTCTTCAAAAGATATCCCCCTCAGGGGTTTACCTTCTTTAGGTAAATATGGGTGTCGCAATCCCAAGGTACCCTAGCGATCTGTCCTCTTCTTTCTCTTCTCCTTTCCATCCCTCAGGGGTTTACCTTCTTTAGGTAAATATGGGTGTCGCTATCCTAAGGTACCCTAGCGATCTTTATCCTCTTCTCTACTTTTCTTTCTTTCTTTTCCTATTCTTTGTCGTCGTCGAGATCAAGACTTCTTGCTTATGTTGTATCTTGCTTTTCAATGGGTCTTACGTCCATTTTTTCCTTTGGTCTTCCACCCCATATGTTGGCCGTGTATGGCGTCCCGTAAGGAGGAAATTGGTGTCCTGGGGTCCCTTAGCGTTCCCTTTGGCCCAGGCTTCTCTGTAGACGGGTGGCTGGAGTGAGCCCGCTCTCAGTCAACCGGCTGGTGCTATGTTAGGAATGTTATACCCCTTGCATGGTGCTGTAGGGCTAGTCCTGCATTCTGGGTTGTGCGGACATGCTCGCTAGATCCTCAACCCAACATGTAGTACTATATCCTGGTGATACCCCTAAGGTAAGTGCCGAGGCTGGCTATTGCCAGAGCCGGTAACTGCCTTCCCTTGTTGGGCTCTGTGATGGGCGGGGGCCCACTGGGATGAACTTTTCTCTTTCTCATGGGTCCAAAAAATTCTGGCCACGGCGAGGGCCTTAACTCGTCACAAATTGATAGTAAATTTGACAAAACTGGAAATATTTATCCAAAGTTCATATTAATACAGAACAACGAGGGCATGCTTAAGCAAATGTCACCTTTCAAAATTCTCAAACAGATTAAGGCAGTTGCAGGAGAACCTAGTAATGTAAAAAAGCTAAGATCCGGAGATTTACTAATCGAGAGCTCATCTGCTCAACAATCAAAGTCTCTTTTATCTTTAAAAGTTTTTGGAGAAATTCCCATCATAGCCTCAAGTCATAAATCACTTAATCAATGTCGTGGTGTAATTTCAGAGATAGACCTTTTATCAGTATCTGAAACTGAGATCCTGGAAGAATTAAAAGACCAAAGAGTTTGCAATGTCCGTCGAATCACCATCCATCGAGGTGAAGAAATTTTCCCCACAAAAAACTTAATATTAACTTTTGACTGTCCTAATCTTCCCAATTCAATAAAAGCAGGTTACCTGAATTGTCCTGTAAGACCTTACATTCCAAACCCCATACGATGCTTTAATTGTAATAGATTTGGACACTCTAAAATGTTTTGCAGATCAAAAACTACATGTACTCGATGCTCAAGTCTGGAACACCAGGAATCTGACTGTAAATCTGAACCATTTTGTATAAACTGTAAAGAAAATCATAGTGCATCTTCTAAAACCTGCTCACACTGGCAACATGAAAAAGAAATTCAACGGATAAAAACGACGCAAAAAATCTCATATCAAGAAGCTAAGAAACAACTTCAAAATACAACAATTAATTTCAAGAAAACATATGCCCATGTACTGAAAAAAACAGTATCAACTGCTGTACAAACAGACACTTCATCAATCGCCTTTTTTAAACCTGGAACACAAAGCAAACCTACTACAGAGAAGTCTATATTTATAAAGCCACAAAAAACAAGTGACTCTGATAACAGAAAAAAGCTTAAGATTAAAGATCAATCAAATGTAACTGCTCTTAAAACCAGCCTTCCTACAGACAGCCATAGTGATATGGATACTGATATTGATAATTTTGAGTTGATTGCGAAGAACAGATCACGCCACCGTAAAAAGAACCCTTCATAATGGTGGTTCTTCTTTCTTGGAATTGCCGTGGACTCCGCACGCATATATCTGACATTAAAGACATAATAAATTCATACTCTCCTGCTTGCCTAACACTCCAAGAAACCAACTTGAAATCTCATACTACTTGGAAAATAAAAGGTTACACGCCTTATCGAATGGACATACCTGATTATTCTGTATCAGGAGGGGTGTGCATTCTTGCTTCGAATAACTACCCCCACACAGGATTTCCATTACGTACTTCGCTACAAGCTGTGGCAGTTGAGATACACATTAATTTTCGAATCACTGTCTGTAACATTTACTTACCACCACGTAATGCCATTCCACAAAGCAACTTAAATAAACTATTGCAGCAACTTCCCGTCCCTTATATATTAATAGGTGATTTTAATGGTCATAGTGCTCTGTGGGGAAGCACTAATACAAATTCTCGAGGACGACAAATTGAGCAACTGATAACTGATCACTGCCTCTGTCTGCTAAATAACGATGAAAAAACTCACTTTCATGCTCCTACGAAAACATTTCATTCCATAGATTTGGCTATTTGTTCTCCTGTTTTATTTCCTCATCTGGACTTGACCACTGAAAATGATTTGTATAACAGTGACCATTTTCCTGTAATCCTTACTTTTGCTGATCCACCTTCTAATGGCTTACAACCTACAACCTTCAAGTATCACAAGGCAGACTGGCATTCTTTTGCAGAACTGGCAGTTATTACAGAAGAAATGATTACAAACACTGATATAAATGATGCTGTTATTAAAGCTACAAATACTATTATGAAAGCTGCTGAAATATCCATTCCAAAATACTCCTCTCGTCCTCGAAAACTGCGGAAACCCTGGTGGAATGAAGCCTGTGCAAAAACCTACCGTGAACAAAAAAGTTTTGGAATATTTTTCGAAGACATCCTACTACCAATAATCTAATACTTTTTAAAAAAGCGAAGGCTGTAGCCCGCAAGATTCGCCGGCAAAGTCAAAGGGACTCTTGGATACGATATACATCAAATATTACCTCTAACACTCCTAGCAAACTTGTTTGGAAAAAGGTGAAAGCAGCTAATGGCTTGTACCAAGAATTCTCTTTCCCGATATTGACTACTAACACTGCAGTTTATTCTTCTCCCGAGGATGTAGTTAATAAAATTGGCGAAGCATTTTCTAGTGTGTCCAAATCTGACTCTTACACACCTTTTTTCCAAGAGTATAAGAGTCGTACTGAGCAGATCAACATAAATTTTAATAATTCTGAGCAGTTACCTTACAACCACGAATTTCACATGTATGAACTACAAAAGGCTCTATCCAAGACCCATAATACCAGCCCAGGTCCCGATGGAATTACTTATCAAATGCTCCGCCATCTAAGACCAGTCTCTCTCACCAATATTCTGTTCCTCTTCAACAGAATCTGGCAGGAAAATACTTTCCCTTCTATGTGGCAAGAAGCAATAGTCATCCCCATCCTAAAACCAGGAAAAGACCCTAAAGACCCATTAAGTTATCGTCCTATAGCCTTAACAAGCTGCCTTTGTAAAACGATGGAACGCATGGTAAATAACCGTCTTGTTTTTTACTTAGAAAACAATAGGTGTATACCTCAGCAGCAAAGTGGCTTCCGTCAGGGTAGATCTACGTTAGACAATATTATTAATTTGGAAAATGACGTTAGAGCTGCTTTCGTTCGTAGGAACCATCTTGTATCAGTATTCTTAGATATTGAGAAGGCCTATGATAGAACCTGGCGCTATGGTATTATTCGGACCTTACATGGTTTTAATCTCCGTGGTAACCTACCACTTTTTATTCAAAACTTCCTACAAAAAAGAAATTTTAAAGTGCGCATTGGGTCTGTTTTATCTAGATCCTTTGTCCAAACTGAGGGCGTCCCTCAGGGTAGTGTACTTAGTGTAACATTATTTATTGTTTTTATTTCCAATGTTTTATCTATATTACCTTCTTGTATTAAAAGTACACTTTACGTAGATGACTTACAGATTTCCTGTCAAGGTTCAGATATACATTCAATTGAACGACAACTACAGATGGCTGTAAATCAAATTACTGACTGGTGTGACAAAAATGGCTATACCATTTCACCAAGTAAGAGCAGTTGTATTCATTTTTGTAGGAAACGTGGCCTTCACCCTGATCCCAATATCCAACTTCAGGAGGTATCCATTCCTGTTGTTAATGAGATACGATACCTTGGGGTAATTTTTGATAACAGACTTACCTTCTTGCCCCATATATTACATTTGCGCAAAAAGTGCGAAAGATCTCTTAACATACTAAAAGTTCTTTCCAATACTTCTTGGGGTGCTGATCGAACCTCATTGTGCAGAATATACCAGTCTATCATATTGTCCCGTATCGATTATGGCAGTGTGGCTTATGGTTCAGCTTCAAAGTCTGCCCTAAAATGGTTAGACCCAATTCATCACGCTGCACTTCGTATCTGTAGTGGAGCGTTTCGTACCTCACCTGTCGACAGTCTCTATGTTAACTGCAACATACCTCCTTTAAAACTACGTCGCATTAAGCTTTCCCTTAATTATTATTTCAAGAGTTTTTCTACTCTAAACCATCCACTAAGGTTTGCAAGAGTTGACTCTACGTTAAAGAGACTTTTTAACGCTCGCCCTTCTTGCACTCCTCCCTTTTATGCTAGGATTCAACCTCTTATAGAGGAAGCTAATCTTCATTTAACTCCAGTCGAGATTGCTGACTACAATAGTATTCCCCCATGGGATTTTCCACAAATATGCTGTCTAAACAATTTTTCTCTGTTTAGCAAAGAACATACTGATCCCATAATTTTCAAACAAATTTATGGTATTCATCGGAATCAATTTCATGATTACTTCCCAGTCTTTACTGATGGATCAAAAACAGAAAGACACGTCGGCTGTGGCATAGTTTACGGCACTAATATCTATAGCTATTGTCTTTCGTCAGTCTGTTCTATTTACACTGCTGAAATTGTTGCCATTTTGAAAGCTCTTAACATAATCAAGTGCTCTCGCAGCCGCAAATTCTGCATTTATACTGACAGTATGAGCATTATGAAACAGCTTAATTTTTCTCAACATTTTCATCCCCTGATTAATAAAATCTTAGTTTTGTTAAATGAAATGTCTCGTGGTGGTTTCGAAATATTGTTTTGCTGGATACCTAGTCATGTCGGTATTACTGGCAATGAATTAGCAGACTTAGCTGCTAAAGAAGGTAAAGACCCTATAGACCAAGCAATCCCTTATACAGATATCAAGCGTTCAATCTCTGTATATACGCATTCTATTTGGCAGAATTCTTGGAATACGCAAGTAACAAATAAACTTTTCTGTGTTAAACCTCACATTCGGAACTGGAGTAATATATCATACAGACGTGCTGACGTTATTTTATCCAGACTTCGAATCGGTCATACTCGTTTGACACATAGTTACATTTTATTTAAGGAACCTGCACCTCTGTGTTCGAGTTGCAAAATAGTTTTAACTATATATCATATCTTAATTGAATGTCCAAATTTTAACCATCTTCGTCTTACCTTTTTCCACAACACTGTTTTAAATTTACCGGACTTGATTGGGGAAATACCTCATCCAAATCTCTTTGCTTTCTTAAGGACTATCAGAATTTTGCACTGCTTATAACGCATTCTCTTTACTCCAAAAAAAATTTTTTTTAATAAGATTCAAATTTATAATCTTTTACTGCAATAAACTTGTTTGCCAATTTTATAATGTATATTTTATTCTAATTTCAAAAGTGTTTTAACCTTTCGCTCGGTGCAGTATGTCTTTTTTGGATTTTGCGCCAGAAAAAGACAATCAATCAATCAATCTTTAAAAGATATCAAACAATTATCGATGGCTACCTTGAAAGAGGAATAGCAGAAGAAGTTTCTGATAATCCCAAGAAAATATCATTTTATCTCCCACATCAAGGAGTACTTAGAGAAGATAAGGTTACAACAAAACTCCGCGTGGTATTTGATGCCTCTGCTCATGCCACAAATTCCCTTTCATTAAATGAATGCTTAGATGCTGGACCAAATCTTAATCCAGAATTATTAGGAATATTAATTAACTTTCGACAACATAGAATTGCGTTTACAGCGGACATTGAAGAAGCGTTTTTGCAGATCTTACTTTCACCTGAAGATCGAGATGCAGTTAGATTTCTTTGGTTAAACGGGGAATTAGAAAAAGAATATAAAATTCTCAGAATGACTCGAGTTATTTTTGGAGCAACTTGTAGCCCATTTTTGTTAGCAGCTACACTTAAGCATCATGCTGAAAGTTTCAGAGATAATTATCCAGTTGTTAGTGATTTAATTGAAAATTGTATGTATGTTGACGATTTAATATGTGGTGCAGACAGTGAAAAAGAAGCCATAGAAATTAAACAAGACATGAAAAAGGTTTTGCAAAAGGCTAGTTTTAACATGAGAAAATGGAAAACAAACTGTGTTTCCTTACAACAGAAATGGGACGAAGAAGAAAACCCTGGTCTGGTGCCATTAGCAGATTGTAGCAAGGTCTTAGGATATTATTGGGATAGTAGAAAAGATACATTAAAGATTCCAGTACCAGAGGTTACCATACTGAATCCAGATGAAGAAATTACAAAGAGATTTATATTAAAAGTAATTGGTAAACTCTATGATCCTATAGGATTTATTAATCCATTTACTGTTACGTGTAAAATCCTTGTTCAGGAATGCTGGATTACTGGATATGAGTGGGATAAACCATTACCATCAGACATTCAAAAAAGATTTAAAAGGTGGTGTGAGGATGTAATTAATTTAAAGGAAATTCAAATCGAAAGACATTACTTTAAAAGTAACAGCATTAAGGGAATATCTGACATTCAATTGCATTGTTTCAGCGATAGTAGTATTAAAGCTTATGGTGCTGTCGTTTATATTAGGTTTATTGAGAATAATGAAATAAAAACTACATTTGTTTCATCAAAATCTAGAGTTGTTCCCTTGAAAAAGATGACTCTTCCGCGTTTAGAGTTAATGGGTGCTGTAATAGGTTGTAGGTTAATGAAATATATCTTGCATAAAATTAATTTGGAAGTAAATAACTGCTTTTATTGGACTGATTCTACGATAGTACTTCATTGGGTGAAAGGAGATGCTAAAAGATGGAAACCATTTGTTTGCAACCGAATAATTGAAATTCAAGGCATCACTGATCCCTCATCATGGAACTACTGTCCAGGGGAAGAAAATCCTGCTGATGTTTTAACGAGAGGTGAAAATTCTTTAAAGTTGAAAGAAAATCGAGCATGGTTCAATGGACCTTATTGGCTTTCTGAGGAACGTAACCATTGGCCTATAGCATATCCAGACCCAGAAATGAAGATAGCTGAAGAGGAAAAGAAGAAAAAATGTATAATTTTACAAGCTATTTGTATTGAGTCAAATACTAAGGACTTATTGGAGATATGTAAAATTAATAATTTTACAAAATTACTTAGAGTTACTGCGTGGATCAAAAGATTTATTTTTAACTTGAAAAATAAAGGGAATAAAAAAGGACCACTGTCAGCTGAAGAGTTGAATGATTCCGAAATTTACTGGATTAAAAGAACTCAAGAGAAAGAATTTTCTACAGAAATAAAAAGTTTAAATTCTAACCAAAAGTTACCAGTTTCTTCAAAAATAGCCTTGTACAAACCATTTCTTGATAATAATGGACTGATTAGAATAGGTGGGCGATTACAGTTTTCAGACTTGAGTTATGAACAAAAACATCCTTTGTTGCTGCCTGGTAAGGACGAGTTCACTGAATTAATTATTCGCAGATGTCACGAAATCACTGGGCACGCTGGGTTATCAGAGACACTATCAGAAATGAGAGAAAGGTTTTTCATCCCTAAAGGCAGGCAAAGAGTAAAATCTTTAATATTCAAGTGCAATTTATGTAGGAAATTCAGAGCGAAGCCTGCTACTGAAGAGATGTCTTGTTTGCCCCCAGATCGTGTGAGGGAAGCATTTCCATTCGAAATAACTGGATTAGATTATTTAGGTCCTCTGTACATAGTCGAAAATTCAGAAACGAAGAAATCATATATTTTGCTATTTACTTGCGCAGTAACACGTGCTATACATTTAGAGCTGACAACTGATATGTCAGTACCGTCATTTTTGAGAGCATTTAAAAAATTTATATCCCGTCGAGGACTATGTAAAACAATATATTCAGATAATGCGAAAACTTTCATTAAAGTGAAAAGAGATTTTAATCTTTTAAATGAAACTTTAAGCAAAGAAGAATGCCGAAATTATTTTAGTGAACGAAGAATAACTTGGAAAAACATCGTAGAAAAGGCAGCTTGGTGGGGAGGATTTTGGGAGAGACTTGTTCGCTCTGTGAAGACTTCCCTCAAGAAAATTTTAGGAAAAACATCTCTAAATTATTTGGAGCTTGAAACCACGGTCGTAGAAGTTGAAGCCATTTTGAACTCTAGACCACTAACTTATATAGATGAAGAAAATGAGTCAGTGATTCTCACGCCTGCTCACTTCCTGATAGGTAGACGAATATTGTCTCTTCCTGGACAATCTGTACTACCCCTTTCAACGAAAGATGTCCTCACCAGAAAATATAAGCATCAACAAAAAATAGTGACTGCCTTTTGGCACAGATGGAAAAAATCCTATCTTTTGGAATTAAGGTCTGCTCATCAATCCACCTTGAGAAAGAAAAATCCTATTTTAATAAAGAAGGACTCAATTGTTCTAATTCACGAGGATAAAGTGCCAAAGCTTATGTGGAAATGTGGTATCGTCACAGACGTTCATGTTGGCAGAGATGGAAAGACACGATCCTGTACAGTGAGACTTCCGTCTGGGACTCATTTGAAACGTCCAATTCAGTTGCTGTATCCAATCGAACTTTATGAAAATTGAACTTTATGATACATTTAGTAGCATTGTTTAACTTTATATTTTCTTTTTCTTTTACAGAATTGTAGCAGAATTGCTGCTGAAATAATGAGTAGCTTTATAATTACTGTAAGCAGTATATGTATGTATCTTTATTTAGGTTTGATTTTTGATATTGAAATTAACTTTAAAAATTAATATGTAAAGCTAATATATATATTGATTTTTACATTATTATGTTGTTACAAAGGCATATGCTATTATTACTAGAACATAGTATTATTATATGATTATTATTAAGTATTGGTCTTATTGTTTTGAAAATCTGTGAATTAACTTAGTATTAATTTAGACTCTACTCTTGATGAACTTTTTAAGTTCATCGGGGGGGAGGATGTTGCAACTATATGTCTATAGAGGGCGCACTGCACGAAAATCTTTGTTGACAAACAGAATAAGATTCTGCGCCGAGCGATGTAGATGTTTTTTGTTCTATGTTTGTTCTTTTTCCATGTCTTGTCCTGTTTTAAGTATGTCCTATGTTAATAAAGAAATTAAAAACCTGCTCAAGGTAAGCTTATTTAGAATTTGAATTTATTATTAAGATGAACTGAGAAACATGATTAGCAATAAGAGAAGTTTTATTAGAAAAATATAACACCATCTTGCTTCGCAATAAAATAGTAACGCTTAATGCACTGCACCCATGTCTTTACAAAGTGCGGAAAAGATTCTTGATTTCAGGGGTCTCATTTTTATATAATTTACTACGGTTACAACCATAGTAAACATAATATTCAAACCAAAACTCATTTTTTTGGAAGCCAAAGATTCTCTATGGATCATGCAATGTGTCCAGACGCACTGTAGCGATTTTTGTTTCACAAGTGCTTGAATACTTTGGAATCTTCCGGACATAGAACGAGCACCATCTACGCATATTCCGACGCAATTTTTCCATTCTATGTTTACCTCGTTCATAAAATCATTAAGATAGCAAATAATGCGAGTGCTGTTGCTTTGAGTTCTGTTGGTTTGCAGAAAAATAATTCTTCTACTACTGACAAATCATCACAAAATCTAACATAAATTCCCTATGTTAGATGCTCATTTCATTCCGATGCATCTAACATAGGGAATCTATTCATCTAACATAGGGAAATTCAAAAGATGCTCATTTCATTCCGAAATGAGCATCTTTATTACTATCTGTTGCCTCATCGAGTTGTATTGAAAACAATTTGTCACGCAACTTCGACAAAAGCTGACACTCTACATCTTCACCTATATCAGCAATTCAACGGGCAACAGTATCATTTGAAAGAGGTATAGACTGAAATTGTTTTGCAAAGTTATCTCCAAACATAATTTCTACAATCTCAATTGCGGCTGGCAAAATAAGCTCTTCACCAATAGTGTGAGGCTTTTTACATCTGGCTATTTTATATGAAACTTTGTACGAGGCAATTAAAGCTTTTTCATTCACAAAGTTTTTTAAACAATGATTTTTGCTTTTCATATAATTTTAATTTTAATTCCAAGAATTCTCTGGGTTTGTTCACGTACTCCCTATGAAGCATTTCCAAATGTCGTTTAAGTTATTAGGGTTCATGCTGTCTGCCGCCAACATTTTTGAGCAAATGATACACAGGGTCCTTTCTTCTTCATTTACTTCAATACTAGTGAACCCAAAATTTAAGTATTCTTGAGAATATTTTCTTGATTTTTATTTTCGGAACCACGCTCGTCTGTGTACTTGTTGATGCTTGTCTATCGTCTAATGCTCACTTACGCCCGCTTAAAAATATATCCAGGATTCTGCATAAGTCTGCTGCTGTGAATATTTAATACGGTAAGTTGCAATTACACGAAAATATATATAACATACACACTCAGAATAGATTCAATAGGGATAGAAGGATCGACTCGAATGAGATTGCATGGAAGTGAAATTGGCGTCATAGAATTTTCCCCTTCTCCCTATGAAAAAATATTTGTTCACATCTACGCAAGCTCCTAACTTAACTTTTAAGCTGACCAGACAAATTCCAGACAAATTGAACTTTCTCCCAAAACCGTGAGAATGTCCGACATGGCGGGACGCAAGAGCAATAAAAAGGCATAGGATTTTTGTTTTTTCAATGCTGAGGATCGTTGTTGCAAAATGTCAATAAATTTCCGTATTCTTGGTAATTTGTAAAGTTCAAAATTAAGGTTTTAGGGTAGGTTTAGCGCCAAAATACTCAAAATATATTATTATTGTATACATTTTATTGTATGCGGTGGGGAGGGGGCGTGATAAAAATTGATTGAAAATTGGGCCGTGAATACTTCAAGGTTGGGAAACACTTCCTTAGTGTCAATAAACGTTATGGTAAAGTTGCCTAAGCTTTTAACTGTAATTCTGCAAATTATTATGGGAGATCTGTTCTGACATGTATGAAAACACCCAAAGGAACCTTTTTGTATCAAATGTGTATGCAAATAACTGTTGGAAATAGTTCTATTTGCCCCCCCTTTGAAAGAAGTCAATTTTTGTGCCTTTTTGATCAGATTTTAGAAAAATGACGAAAGTTATGACTCTAACAAATGAATCTTAAATATTAATACATCAAAATGTTCGCAAGAGTCTCCTCTACAAGATTCAGTTTGGTTCTAGGTATTTATAGCCCTTTAAAATGTCATACGGCACACATTTGTGTAGATCAATATCCCTTATGTCAAGAAACGGTATGGTAAAGTTGCCGAAGCTCATAACTGTAATTCTGTCAATTATTATGGGAGATGTCTTCGGACATATATGAAAACACCCAAAGGGACCTTTTTGTATCAAATATGGTTGCAAATAACTGCTGGAAAAGTTCTATTTGTCCCCCCTTAAAGAAGTCAGTTTTTGGGCCTTTTTGATCAGATTGTAGAAAAAAGAGGAATGTTATGACTCTAGCATGGGGATCTGAAATATTAATACATCAAAATGTTCAAAAGTGTCTCCTCTACATGACTCAGCTTGGTTTCAGACATTTGTAGCGTTTTAAAATGTTATATGGCATACATTTGTGTAGTCCAAAATCCCTTAGTGTCAAGAAACACTATGTTGAAGTTGTCTAAGCTTTAAACTGTTATTCTTCCAATTATTATGGTAGATGTCTTCGGACATGTATGAAAACTCCCAAAGGGTCAATTTTGTATCAAATGTGTTCGCAAATAACTGTTGGAAATAGTTCTATTTGTCACCCCCCCCCCGTAAAAGAAGTCAATTTTTGTGCCTTTTTAATCAGATTTTAGAAAAATGACGAATGTTATGACTCTAACAAAGGGATCTTAAATATTAATACATCAAAGTGTTCGCAAAAGTCTCCTCTACAAGATTCAGTTTTGTTCCAGACATAAATAGCCTTTTAAAATGTCATACGGCACACATTTGTGTAGTCTAAAATCCCTTTGATTCAAGAAACCCTATGGTAAAGTTGCCTAAGCTTCTAACTGTAATTCTGCCAATTATTATGGGAGATGTCTTCGGACATTTATGAAAACACCCAAACGGACTTTTTTTTTTTATCAAATGTGTTCGCAAATAACTGTTGGAAATAGTTCTATTTGTCACCCCCTTAAAAAAAGTCAATTTTTATTAGAAAAACTGAAGAATTTTGCATCCGGTATAGCGTGTCTCGGTTTGATTCGTTAAGTAAGTGGATCGCGAAAGAGGAGCCTATCCAAAATTTGAAAGCGTCCGTGATCAAAACAAAAGACCGTTCGTTCGGTGGATGAACGGCTTGTATCCACTCGAACCATGGGAAGACAAAGTGAACGTTTCTATTTGGGAACAGTTTATAAGAGAAATACAATGTTATAATTATATTTTCCTACATTAATTTTATTTTTAAAATTTTCAAAATAAAATGAAGTAAAATATACATTTTAGCCATGTTTCGTATTCTGTGTAATTATTAAAAAATTGACTGTAAATAAAAAGTCTATGGAGAATACAACAGTAATCAAAATGTTATTGGTCCAATGTTCACTATGAAAATGCATTATAACAACAGTTTTTGGATCACTGCTATGTTGCCTATAGTCGGTTTTATTTTAAATTAAATTTGAGTTTCTTCAATTTGTTGCTACATTAGAGAGTGTTATGGTGGTACAATTACATTACTCTTAGCTCTTAAAAAAACTATGAATAAAATTATATATTCCCAAGGATACACAGTTACTAATCTAAAATTAACTAAAATTGTTATGTATAGCTTTACACGCCAGTTTAAAGGTCATATCCTAGAAAAAATTATAGTGCAATCAGGTGTAAGGAAAACTTCCACCCTTGTGATTTTTTATGGAAATTTGGGAATCATTTGCTCTTCCCCCCATTAGCATTTTACATTTCCCTCCCTGTTCTCAGCAATATGTAAAATTATATATATATAAGCAATCTTCCATTCTCTCTCGCGAGGCATCTGATAATAAAAGTAACTATTGTTAAATTGTTAATTATATATAAATTTTAAAAAGCACCACACGTTAAAACTACTGTCAAAAATAGGTAAGATTTAAGTAAAATATGCAAGTGCATTGGTATTTTATAGGAAGATCTTCGATTGAAAACTTCATCGAATAAGTTAAAATTATAAGGTAACAGTAATTTTAAGTAAGTTTTACGTGAAATTCTTTTTTAAAGTGAATAACATGATGTGTGTTTTTCAATTTAAGAAAAAAATTGAAAGGACGATAATGGGAAAAGATTCTAAAGTAAAATCTAAGGAATGAATATTTCTATGGAAAATATATATAATAGATTACGAATGATTTAATATTTTCTATTATTTAAATAAAACTAAAGTGAGGGTTGAAATGCAACAAAACAATTCATTTGAAAATTCTAATTGGAATTTCTAAGCCAAAATATAAGAAATAAAAACTTAGAAATTCAACTTTCTAAACCAGAGACATCTAAAAATCTTATATCAGATATTAGAATATTATTAATATATCTTTAGTAGATCTTTTAATTATGTTCTTGAATATTTCTCTGTTCGATAAATTCTTTCTGGCAAATTTTAATTGTTCAAAAATAACTTTCAAAAATATAAATCTGCTATTTTCAGATTTCGAGACTCAAGTTACGCTTTCAGTTTTACCATTAAAATATCACTTAAAAAGATGTAAAAGTAATTTATACTAAGAAAGTTCAGCAAGCGGTCTAGATTACAAACAACAGGGAGGCGCGCAATTCGCAAAGGGGGAGGCTGACTATAAAGTCCCACGCTTTGCTCGCTACTGACGTACCCGAGATTTTTCGCTGTTTCATCCGCCAGGACACCACTGCTTCAATCCGACTGCTTTGATTGGGTGAGCCTACGATGGAAATTTCGAAAATCGGCTGCATTCTTGCCTTTTGCATTCTTGTTCTGCACATCCTTCCTCCTGTCGCTGCAAAGCATGATTACCATCAAGTAAGGGATAAATATTTTAGGAAAAAAAATTAGAGACATTTGTATTTTTAATTTATTTATTATAAATATATAAATTACTATTTTATTTTTATTAAATTTTTTTCCGAAAAATACACAATTTGAAGATCGAATAAAAATACATAATATAAAGAATGCAAAAGAGGGTTTGTCAGATCTACCGGAAAGAAGAAAAATTTGATGTAATTTAAGTAATAAAAGAGTATTCTCCACAGATGCGTAATTTAAGTGGAAGAAAAATCTTTTTTCTTTCATCAACAATCAAATCATCGTTTCAAATTTATAGTTATGTTTATATAAATATTTGCTTTGATTCCTAGATAGTTTGAATTTTTTTATTAGAATTTAAAGGATAATTTAATTTTTAATACTTAAAATAAAAATTACTGGGTTTACTCTCAAGATATTAAAAGCATTTTTACTGATATCATTCTGTATTCTTTTTTAATTTTAGATACAAATATTTATTTATGTAACAGTAAAATTGTTTAATATTAAGTATTTTAAATGGAAGATAAAGAGTGATAAGAAAAACAATAGAAATTAGGAACTTGAAAGCACTGGATATAGAAATCTAGTTTCTTA
Source organism: Latrodectus hesperus (assembly GCA_037975125.1). Lineage (NCBI taxonomy): Eukaryota > Metazoa > Arthropoda > Arachnida > Araneae > Theridiidae > Latrodectus > Latrodectus hesperus. Next base: position 3,079,932 of record CM075854.1, on the reverse strand, counting down.
AAATGTGTCTGTAATGTATATTGTGATGAAATACATATGAAAAATTGAAAAAAAACTAAATTACCGATCAAACAATTTTATTTTTTATTTATAGTTTCTTCAATCATGGCCCCATTTGATTAAAATTTTCACATACTGCACAAAAAAAGGCATCCAAAAAAAAAAGGTTTGAAAGCTTTAATGGGAGTATTTTACATCATATTTGTTATTTTTTCACGAAGATCAGCCTTTTTTAGGGAAAGAAATTATTCATTTTCTAAATTTAAATCTAATCTAACAAAATATAATCTACTTTCAAATATTTCAAAATTTCCCGAAATGAAATTATTTTACTTCTGCTGTAAGTAATTTTATTTCTTATATAAATTCAAATTTAGACAGGATGGTAAAAGAAAATGATTATATATTTTGAATAAAAAATTAATTTCGAATTTCTAAAACTAACATTCCAGTTAGATAAATTCAAAGGTGTTCCCATCATACCCATACCCTCGATAAGATTGTGGAACATTTTATATTAATATTAAACATACGTAAGCACATGTAACAATATGAAATATATACATACCAATTAATATAGCAATTAGTAATTTGTTGAACCAAAATTTCAAAAGTATTCTGAATATTAAGAAATGCTTTAAAATTATCTGGCTTATATTTATCAGCTTTGCATTTATCAAACACAAATTTTAATTACAAAGTATAACTAAAATACAATTTATATTTAAATTCATGATATGTAAATTTAAAAAAGTATCAACTTTTAGGAAATTATGAAAAACTTTCAAAAACATCTTTAATTTCATAATCAAGCAATCTGCTAATGATAAAAGTTACCACTAAAATGAAATCATTTGGAATAAATTTATGTAGTACTAAATCTCCAGTGTGTGCATACCAAAATATAGTTATGCTAAGCTTGAATCTCAATATTTCTAAGATTCTTGATATTAAAAAATTATTATTTTATGTTACGCACCTGGCTTGGTTGTAAGCTTTATATCTCTCAAACATAAATTCCAATAACAAAATTATTGGAATGGAATTTTAATTAATGAGAGTTAAACTTTAAAACTTCAAGAGCTCTTATGAAATTATGAAAATTTTCTCACTACCACTCATATATTTCATATTAAGCAAGCTGCTAATGATAAAGAGTTTACAAGGGAATGAAATTATGTGAAGCAAAAATGTTTCCTATTTGTGCATACTAAAATATCAACTAGAAGTCAAATTTCAAAAGGATTCCTGTTGCTTAAAAACTATTAAATTTTAACATCTGGTTTGTGTTCTTAAGCTTTGAATATATAAACATAAATTTTAGTCCCAAAGTAATTAAGAATTAATTATGTATGTAAATTTATAGTACCTTAAATTTAAGAAAGTAAAATCTTTTATGTAATATTTTAAAATTATGAAATATTTTCAAGCATGTGTTTTAATACAATATTATCAAAGTTTCTGATGAAAAAGAATTTTAAAAGAAACTAAATACTAATGTGCAAGGCAATGGAACAAACCAGAGAAAAGTAATCGAAAGGAAGAGTTGCCTGTAATTCGTTATATCCTGATTTTAAATGAAACTTTTAACTGTTTTGGATTTGTCTGAGCTCTTATGGTCTTGCTATGCATTCCCATTATTCTTCATTAGAAAGTCTTGAAAAGTTGTCCATTGTTCATGCTTTAAATGTCCTTATATTCAGAACGGAATCATTCAACTAACTGCTTATGTAACATAACAAATGCAGCATTTAAGAAATATTACCCGCAGTTATAATTGTATTATATAATTTTATTAGGCAATTATATAATCATATTTTGTAATGACTTAAGTGCTTTGAGAATAATATATGAGCGAGCTATTTGTAACATTTAAAAAATAAATTTTCTAAAATGAGAATTAAACTTAATGAAGTTTACGCACCCAAACATGAAACTTTAAATTGTGAAGACATACAGACCTTAGTGTAATACTCATTGTTTTCTATCATTATTTATTTTACAATGTCAATTTTTAAAAATCCAAGCCAGATAACATTTTTTCCAAATATTTCGTGCTTATCGTCAAATTTCTTATTCATAAAAATCACTTTTGTAATTGAAATTTTCATTTACCCTCAGAATTTACAGAAATATTATAAAAAGTTCAATTTGTTTGATTGATTTTATTTTGTCTCATTATTTTCCGCCAAAAGTTATTCATATCAATAAAAAAATAACTAGAGTTGCTCAAGAAACAGAAATTTCCAAGACTTCTTCAACGAACATCTATGATAAAAGGGTTGTTTGAATCTGAAAACAAAACTGAAAAATGTAATAAAATAGTAAGAAAAGGGAACAGAACATGATAATCAAATTTACAAAAAATACAAGACATGAAAAATTGTTTATGTCAGATTTGCATAGAAATTAAATTGCTTAATAGTTTCTTTTTTTCAATTAACTCTGCATGACATGATTTAAAACTACTTTTTGTCTACTTTTCTTTTTAAACTTTAAAATTATAATGGAATTATTAGTTGCAATTTTAAAAAAATATTCCGTTTATAATTTATGCAAGTAAAAAATTAAAAGTTAATATTTAAATTAAAAGCTGGACTTTTAGTTCTATTTTGGAGCACGCATTTTTTGTTAAATTGGACTTAAATCATCCTATAAAGTCACATTTACTTGGTCCCTAGAATTAATATTATAAAGATGACAGTCTGAATTTTACTAAACTTTAAATATAATTCAGCACAAACTGAAATTTCCCTTCTAGGAAAGTTTGTAATAGCAACATTTTAAATTGTAAATGTAATTTAAGTACTAACTTTATTTTTGTAATAATTCTAATTCATGTTCATAAGCAAGTGAGTTGATTAAAATGAAAGACATCTTTCATTTTGAAGGCTTTCATACATTTTTAATGATTAACATGTTATAAGAAAATCTAAATCGAGTATTTAAAATGCATTATTTGGAAATAAATTTCTACGCAATTCCGGTACAATTTTACACTTATCAAAACTGGCAGAGACAAGAAATCATTGCTATTGAAACAAATATTTTATTCAAAAAATTTGAGCTTTAAATCTCTCTTTTAAAGTTATAAAAGTCTTTAGAATCAATAGATTTATAGTTAGAATCAATATAGTTAGACAAAATAAGACTCCGAAAATATTACTAATATCCAAAAGAATTTCATGAACAAACTCTTGTTTTAAGCATTCCATTCAAACTTTATGGGAAGTATTTTGGATTTTAAAAATCGAATGTTTAATTTGAGATAAATTTGATAGTGATTGAGATTTTTTAAAATGTGTGTAGTAGCTCTTGAAAATTGTTTTTTGCTCAGCTCTGTTTGAAATAAAAATAAGACGCTTGATTTGATTATTAATTTTCTCATCAATATTGTATCAGTTTCTTAGAGGGAAACTTGTAATACTTTGAGATAAAATGCCAAGAAAACAATTGATAAAAGCTCTTAGACGCAATAAAAGTACATTGCCAATCAGTTTTCTCGGATTTTCTTTGAGATTCGCACTCAGATACATCGGATAAAAAGAGGAGCTCCTCATATTTAGGGAACAGAATTGCTTACCAAATGATGAAATAATGTTTTCGGCGAAAAATTGAATAAAAAGCTAAAAAGTGTTATTTCATGAAAAATATGAGCTATACAGTTTTTAAATATAATAATGAAAAATGTTTCAAAACTTTTTATTTATTAAAGTGTTATTTATATACAAATAAAATGATGAATCATTATTTGTACAAAATTCTACATTTTAAATTAATTTGTTTTTTAAAAAAATATCCAAAAAAAGCACTTTTCATAATCTTGACATGCATTTTGTTAAACAAGTTAAATATTCCTGAAATTTATTTTTATACTTTGTTAATACTTATAATATTCAGAAAAGCATAAAATTAGTTAGACATTTCAGTAATTATCTTCTACTGACATATTCTTTTTAAAGAATATATATTAGGTAGTATAATGAAAAATATTTTTTAATAACAACTATTATTATTTCGTTTCTTCTTTTTACTTTTAGTAGATAACGAGTCATATTTTATGCCTAATTGATTATTTAATATCTGAATTGATTCGGGGTGAATATGGAATTCCCTTGAAATGAAATTTTGGCACATCTAATTTTGCCACTATTGATTAATGGAGTAAAGGCAACATTCTACATCTTTAACCAGATTTATGCTGTGTCTACATATGTCGTAGGGGTCTTTCAGTAGTTGGCATTTACGAAATGTATGTTCGAAATTCAATATCAATTTTCAGTCTGTTTTAACCATTCACTTTGTATATTTGTTTGTTACAATGTATTTTCCATCACCTATTATTTTTGCATTAAATTAATTTATCGCAAATACAAAGTATCGTGATGCTTTATTCTGCTAATTAAATACAAAATATGTATTCATAGTTTCAAAATATATTTCTTTTATGGAGTAACAATAAGAAATATAGATAGTTACCTTACTCAGAAAATTTAACTTGCCAAACAGTGAACGGTAGGAACTAAACTGATTATGATTACCTTATAATTGTGAATACTGCGTTACCATTGCACTAAAACTGCCAAGTCAGTATTCTGTGAAAAATTCAAACTTTAAATATGATCGTAAAATAGGTAGTACCTCTCAGTATCCGTGTCTTTCTCCGAAAATTCAAAGTCAAACTCATTGAAATCCTTTTATTTGTTGTCTCGTAGAAAATAACATAACAGCTGAATACAGCAAAAAAGCATGTAAACATCCTGCTTGCGTTTGATTTCTGGAAATATTTTTCATAGTTAGTGGTCCACATTCACATATCACAAAGGAGAAAAACCAGAAAAATCCCATATTGACATAACCTGGCCGAGGACATTCCAAACATTTTCGCGACAGACATGTGTATACAACATCAATCTCCCATTATTGAGAAATGGCTGATATTGTGAACCCTTAACTTTACTCTTCGAAGACCGGGGTGCTTAACTCATGCTTTCTATTATATGATTATAATTCTCAATATAAAGTGATAACTTTTCCTTTTATAGAGTAATTTTCAGATGTTTGAGAGTGGCTACAGGGGGAAATGTATACACACAGCCTGGCCGAGGACATTCCAAACATTTTCAACAAGATTTAATGCAGGAGAATAAGCCAGCCATTCTATACATGTGATCATCTTACAATTTAGTAAGTCTTTGATAATGATAGCTGTGTTAAAGCACGCCCTTAAGCACATTAAAACGAAAGCAGGGCTGACTGCTGCAGCATACAATCTTTCATTGGAGTCTAAAACTTCATTTCAATTTCATACAGCCATCAGGAAACTCGTCTTTCGATGCGCATCCCAGCAAAATTCTTGCCCAAATCATGATGCGTTAATCTCAATATATGCGAGGATCATTGATGTTCTGAGGTATATTGCGTGAGCCATGGCTTCTTCAATGTCTTTCCTTTTTGTCATTGGATTATAAGGTAAATCTCAACTCAATCGCGACTGTTGTTTCCCTAATCAAATACAGCTCAACTGACATGCTTGCGACACCCAACTGTGCTTCTTTGAATTTGTCAGAAAAAAGGATCATTAACTATTCGTACTCGAGCGTTCTCTGCTTTATTGTGTAGTCTTCTGTGTATATAGCAGGGAGCAGATATCTTATTTCGCTGTAATCCTAAATGCCATATTTGTGAAGAGCGATTTTTGATTAACTTAGCTGCGAGAATAGCATATTGATCTTCTGCAATAGTTTTCGGTGGCTGGACACAAGTCTTCAAGCAATTATTTGATTGGTTTGGAATTGTTTGCATATTCATTAAATAATGCAGTAACTGTTGTCGAAAAGTCGAGCAATTTGTAATTGATTGTTTTGCTTCGATGCGTCTGATACCACGCCAAAACTCAAAACCTTCCATTCTTGTAAAAGCTATAGGAGTAAATTTGTCTTGAAAACAAATTGCATCAGAGTTCTCTAAGCACATTTTATCCTCATTTGCATTCAACTTCTGTAAACTATCCAGTACAACAGTGGCTTCGTATGACTGCTTTTTTGCCTATTTCTTGACTAGAAATCAAGACTGGTTGTTATGTAACATATTTCGCATGCTTCCATCAACATTTGCAGTGAGCTAAATAATTATAGATTCGGATTGTCTTTTGAAAATTTACTATTTCCTCCGCATTCTTTTTAGAAGTAAATTTATGGAAAATATTTCAAAAAATGTTATTTATTGAAAAAAATAAATATCTTAATTATTTTAAATAAAACTCACTATCATTTTGATGAATTAAAAATAAAACAAACCAAATTTTTAAGTATTTAGAATTGTTTTTTTTTATAATGATAACTATATAAAGTATTTCTCTCGGTACAACTATTACTTTCAAATATAATCTTTGAATAATGTGTTGATACTCATTTTAATAATAAATCGTATTTTTTTGAAAACTATTTAGTTAAAATATGAATCTTATTGTATTAATGTGTTAAAATAAATAATGATTAATTTATTAAAATTAACATATTAAAATGAATAAATAACACATAATAATTTAAATTATTATATTAAGACAATACATTTATTACATTAGCAAAAAATGTAGTAGTAATTTGCTAAATTTTTAGTCACTAATATTGGTGTAGTTACATGAATAACTTGATGAAATATTCTGATATCGTGGTTTCTAACGTTTAAAAGAATACAATACAATTAATTTAATGGTAAAAATGAATTTCAGATATTTCAATTTCTTAAAATTTATCATGATTTCATTTTAAACATAAATGATCTTTATTTGCTTTTATTGAGAGATAAACAGCACGTTTAAATATATTTTAAAGCTGCTAACAAAATATAAAGTTATCAAAGATTATATGATAATTATCAATAACAAAAATTATAAACATATACATGAGTTGAAGCAATTAAAATTCAAATCATAATAATTAAAATAGCTAAATCATTTTATAATCAGTATTTAAGAAATTAGGTATGAAAATATATGTGGAATATGTTTAGCATAAAACTATATAGAGACCTCAAAAATCAAAATAATTAATGTATTTAAAGGAGACCAATTTGACATTAGATTTTAAAACAATTAGTTTGATAAATGAAAATAGAAAACGTTTAATTGAAGAAATTTGTTTTTCAAGTGCTAATTTTAAATAATTTGGTAACGTAAAAATGTTACATCATAAGAATTTTATTAATTATGATGTTAGCAAAATACGGAAATTTGAAAAATATCGAGATCTCATTGAAAAGCAGAAGATAATGAGATATGTAATTGCTTATTTCCTTAAGTTTATTGGTACAATGAAGTAAATCAATAAAAAAAAGAATCAAAGCTATTACCATCATAGAAATTTATAATTACTTGCTATTAAAAATATATTACATTTTATGCTGTTAAAAACGTTTACTCTAATTCAACTATTAGTAATGAAAAGTGTATTCCTTAATTAAATTAATATTATTCAATTTTATTAAAATCATTTGAAAAAGTGACATGAGTTTTAATTTAAATATTTTAATATTTAATTCTAATATTTTTATATTTAATATTTAACTAGGGAATGACTAGACAAATCAGTCCATTATAATAGAAAATTGAAATTATTTTTTTTGTATAATGGTTATTGATTATATATTAAACTTTGTAACTTTATTTGTGAAAAATGGAAAATTTAATTTCCTATAAAAGTCTAATGGTTAAAATTTAATTTTTACTAAATTTATTTGAATTTGGAAATTCATAAAATTTTGATAGCATGCTTTCCAAAACATACGAGATCATTATTTATTAAATATAAATTGTAAGAAATAAAAGTCATACTTCATCATTTATTGAACGAAGGGTAATACATTCAACGTTTTCTAACTTTGTGATAAATGCACTGGTGATTGCGGATTATAAAAATGTGTGATTGTCAATCGAAATAATAAACTAAGTAAAATATTCAAATTATGCAATATATTCTCGAAGTTTCTTCACAAATCTCAAAAGAAAGTATTATTTTAAATATTTAATCAATATTATTTGCAGTTCGTCTTACTTAAAGAAGATAAACTAGCTTTTCACATCCCTCTAGAGTTTCACCACAGCCAATCCATGCCATCCACTTCTCTTATTAGCAGATAATTAATTATATTCCTCTTTCATTCAAGCTGAGATTAAATTTTTTATTAAACTTTATCAACGGAAGTGACAGAACTTTTAAGAAAGCATCCTTATGGTTGTCAAATAAGGCCTTACTAGTCCATCTTTTGACTTAACCTAAGAGAATAATTCTCTCGGTAAAACAAATAAGACAGAAGCTTATCTACGTATTCATTTAACCATCTCCAGCAAATCTCTATGGCTTCCTTTGAAAAGCAAACCTACAGAAAAAGCTCTTTAAATATTACACTTTTTCAAAAAATACTTCTTGTATTTAGGATTTTATATTAAAACTTAGGATTTTATATTGTGATTTCAGTAAAGAACTGACAAAGGATTACGAAAAATTCTCGCAAAATAAGAAAGCTTTTTACCAAGAGTTCGAGGAAATTGACAAAAATGTATGAAAACTCTAATCAAGATTGCTTTTGTGATACATATAGAAATGAAGTAAATTCTTGAAAATATAAAACACAATTTTCTCATACATAAAAAATCTGATTTTTAATCTAAGGGTTACTTAGTAAATTTCAGTATAAATGTAAATAATTAATTAATATTTAAGTGAAGTATAAACTGTATCTAATACCATTTTATTTCTGCAAAAATTTAATTTTATTAAATTCATGTTAATAAAATTCGGTGAAAATTGAGGAAATTCTAAAAATACTTTATTGTGGAAACATTTCATATAGTCATACACACACAACTGACGATATAATTCATCTATTTTATAATTAAAATTATTCTATAATATTAACAATATTAGTTTTCAATACATAATCGACTTTTGATATCTGGAAGTTAGTCACAAGAAAAATATATTCGAGATTCCAAAAAAAAAAATCTTTTTTCCTTGAGATATATTTTTAAGCGTATAAAAATGCCAAAAAATACCATCAAAATGTCACATAGCTGAGACCTACAATTTTATTTTCCCAAATGAACAAATTAGTCATGAGTTAAATGATAAATGGTAACAATGACGTTAATAACAATGATGTATTTACAAAGTTAATTAAGACATTTGGGGGAAAATGTGCTTATTTATTACCACATAACTTCTTCAAAGATTTCGAACAAGTTATATTAATGAATAAATAATATCACAGGATATATTATTATATATAGTTAATATACACTGCTCAAAAAGACAATTAGGAGGTATATTATAAATTTGAATATAAACTGCGGATGTGGAAATGTTTTGGTGACATATATTTCAAACGTAAACGTTAATATTGCCTTGTTCATGGGAAAAAGAAAGTGTTAAATGGAGCCAAAAGTCTGGATGACAAGTTTTATCAAGTTTGGACGAAGTATGCTGTAAATGATGATCTCTCCTAGGGCGGTGATCCGAGTTCACGTCCTCGGGGAAAGTGGCAATAATAATATGGTAGCTAAAGACATGCTCTGAGTTAGTTGGGTTTGCTATAGATATTGTAAGATATGAGAAAATAAAAAAAGCAAAGAACAAGGAATAATTTTGTAATAACGATGTTCAACAATTAAGCCAACGAAAAAAATGTAATTTCGTGGATGAAAAGGAATTCAAATTATAGGTATGGTTTCCTCTGACTGCATTCAATGTTTCACACCTAGAAGGCATAGAAGATTGATATAATCAATAGGGAACATGGATTTTCTCTCTCCGACTCTAATAGAATAGAGCAATTAAATTATTGAATTTCTCAAGGGGAAGGGAACGATCCATTAGAAATTTTCTCATTAGAATGTCCTAAACTGGTTCTATTGTGTTCACATTTGGGAAATATGTTAGCTAATCCGCTGGAAAGAATCCTTTTTTGGAAAGGAAACTTTGTAATCTTGAACTCTTATCGAAGAGAATAAATTTATCACATATTATTGTAATTTTAAGGACTAAAATAAGTTTGAGGATCTTATCTCTACATTGCCACTATATTTGTGATTTATTCCTGATAATGTTCAGGTTGGTACCGTCTTTGATTGAAGCATTAGCTCAGATGATCACTCTACCAAATCAGACACTTTCATTTACAAATGCTGAATTATTTATATTCTCAGGTTGTCTCCAGAAGAGAGTCTTCACTTATTATCAAACTGTCACAAAAGCAGGATTGAATATTAAAATCCCGTTGCTTCATGTATCGCATCTCCATTTGCGATGATTCCGATCCAATCCTCTGCAGAAGCACAGTGACAACCAAACACAAATCATTGGTCTGCGAGTACATACAAACTTATACGGTGTCATTCATTTTGAATGATTTGAATCGGAACTCTGGTTGTACCAGTACCACTCTGAAGATGTTATTATCATAAAATGAAATTCATAGGGAAATTTTTTCTGATCATTAGTATTAAATATTAATTTTCTTTGTGTGTTATTTGTTACAAGCGTACCACTTTGTCATTGTCTTTGGATAACATTTCCAGTTTCTAAACCCAATGTCATAGTCTAGAACTGATACATTGATACTCATAATATTTACGCTGCAAGGACATGCTTATCCTTTCCCTTTATGACCGATAGCCCTCCAGGTTACTAATTTAGCTCAGTCATGTTGCTAATATACTTTATTTAATGTTACAAAACATTCAACGTGTGTGTCAATTATTTTAAACTTACTCCTCCAGAAGGGCTACTGGTCGTAGTTCTTCACTCCTTATCTAAAGCGCGTGCTTTTCTACACTTAACTTTGTAAATGTAACAATTTTCTTTTTTCACCCTCTTTCATTTTTTTAAAAATCATTTCCGATTTTTTTTAATAAAATTAAACTCTATAGCACGACAGCCCATGTGGGCCAAGGGCTACAGTGTCTATAACTGTTTTCATGACCGAGGGCCCTGGGGTACGAAGCATATGTCCCAGTTAAGTGGTCAGCCTAACGTAAGACCCCCAGTGTTTAGTTCCCAAGCATGCTTGGTACTCAGTTAATCGACCCACTGATGGGATGAAAGGCTGAGTCAACCTCGCCCAACCCGAGGATGATTTTTTTTAATACCGAACACAATATTTCACAAGCATTTTGAGTAGTATATATTATAATACAATTTATATTTCTTTGTTTTTTCTTGAATTCATTTTCATGTGAATCAAATCGTATATTTTTTTACAAAATGTGAAATGTATTACAAGATATGTTTCACCAAATCTCTCTCATTTAAATTATAAGTAAAGGAATCAGAGTTACTAACTTCAGTGTATTCATTGAAATATTTGTAGCTATGAAAAATAATAATTTTTTTCCTACGCTTAAACTATTAATGGTTTTTCCGAATTGATTGTATGGAAACACTATATTTTCTTTTAAAGCAGGATACTTACCTTGTGATCACCCTGTTTTTCAGTTCAGCAGTTCGTTGCTTGATTGTCACCTCGGACAATGAGGTTTGTAGTAGATTTGAAACCTACTTTAAAATACATGAGCTAATATAATTAGTCATCGTATGCAAAAAGTAATCACGATAAGCAAACCAAAGCTACCTTGAAAAGCATTTTTCTAGAACATTTGAAATTCAAAGAAAAGCCACGTAAATCTTTAAAAAGTTGAAAAATTTAAACGTGAATATGAGTTCTAGCTTCGTTATAAGCGGGATAAAATTTAAATTAAAGCGGGAAGTTTCAATTAAATCATTTAATTCAATTTGAAACTTGGTAAAAAATATTGAGATAAAGTGAGTTGGGTTTGTTTATCGGCCAACTGTAATTTTTTCGGCACTAGAGTAAATTGGACTAGAACTTACATTTTAAAGTAGGTTCTGCACCACACACACACACACACACAATGCAAGTATCCTCACTCAAGGTGGGAATCAAACTCATTGACTAATAACCCATGCGGTCGCTAGTTTGGCTTGAGACGAGAGGGAATTTGTGATAACCGAAATCAAATTATCTCGAATCGACTGAAAGAGTTTAAAATGTCCCGTGGTAGCCTTACTTGAAATTTAACTGCTGGCGATATTTTTTATATGTCAATTGAATTCTTACGTTAGTATTGATCAACCGAGTACATATTAGAGACAAATTTTAAATTATAAAATATCATTAGAAAACAGTCAATGTTTGTTTCTGTTCTTGACTGCTTCCATATTTCAGATGACGCAACCAAAACATCGCCGAGCTGGCAGCCGAATGGTTAGCGCTCTTGCCTTCGGTTCAACAGTTCGTGGGTTTTAATCCCACCTTGGGCATGGATGTTTGTAGTGGTTCGGAATCCACTTTAAGCCGTAAGTCCCGGTCTGATTAGCCCTCGTGTGCAAAAAATGACCGTTGAGCGACAAACAAACAAATCTTTCCTAACTTCTTATGAGGTTTACAGTCACCTGGAAAGGAATGACAACGTTCACGCTTAAAGAAATTGGCAGGTTCGATAACTGCTCCAACCGAAAAGTAATGCATATACACGATAATATTTTTTGGGTTCTAGTGCCCCTTTGTTGTTGTGGATATTTTTAGTAGAGGGTTAAAATACAAGTGTTGATCTCTCGACTTAAGCGTTGAGAAAATTAAGAGTAAATTAATTGGTTGTATTTATTCACATCCACATCCTGAAATATGGTGCCCAGAAGTGTGATAATTTAATCTAACTTCTTATACGAGTATATATACGACTAAGCTCTATTATAACACAGACCAACGCGATTTAGGCTATGACACATACTTTAAAGGGGCACCAAAATGTTGCAAATTAAATATTGATGTGCTCACAATTTTTTGTAGTCTTGAATTTATGTGAAAATATGTTTATAGAATAATAATAAATATATACATAATGTAGTTCAGGAAGTGATTCTATTCCTTATGTTAAATGAACTCCTATAATACTAACCAAATTAAAATGGATTATGGGAAATAACGTATTTTTATTTAGAAGGCATATATTTTATGAAAGATCATTTATATTCATATTCTTTATGTTATTTTTTAGTTTCAGATATCGTAAAATATACTTAAGTAAACATTGTTAAATTTAATTGCACTGTTTTTCAAAACAGTTTTCTTAATTTCTAAATTAAAATTCCTTTACTATATTTGTAGATATTCTTTTAACAGTTACGTAAACACAGATTGTTTGGAGAACTTCTGGGCTTCCATTTGGCAAAAAATCTATTTTTAATTTACCTATCGATTTTTATATTCTCAAGATTATATTTTTAGAAAATTCGAAAAAAAAGTTTTCGGACTATTTTTAATTTGGTCATCTTACGTAGATATATACTGTTTCAAAAATTTTCAAACAACCATAACGGTCATGCAAAAATATTGCTTTTCAATCCAGGAGAGTTTTATAAAAGTAAAAATTTCAAACTATGGGAAATAAATAATTCAAGTGTAAAATGATAATTGAATGCAAATATTTTTTTAAAGCTAAAAATTAATTTGTCTCATTAATATTTATCTAATCTAACATTTTAGAAATGTGATCCTTTGCACAGCTATTTATTGTAGATAATTAGTTACAGCTGGAGTTATTCAATTATACATTGCACTTCTATTTATTATGCACATACACTGCCTGACTCTGAAGATGTAACACCAAGAAGGAGTAGCCAGAGCTTGATGAAACTCTGCAAACAAAGAGAGACCGCAACGAATAATAAGTGATCTGTATATCGAAATGATATGCATAATACAGAGTGAGAACAGGGTGGGATCAGTAGGTTGTAGGACCATCGTGGACGGCGATACATGAAGCAACACGTCTAAACACAGAGTCAATGAAATTACGGATGGTGTCCTAAGAAATAGCTCTCTATTCCCTGTCAACCATTTGCCAAAGTGTGTCTTCTGAAAAAGGCAATGGCAGGGTCTGGAGTTTAAACACATCCCAAACGTGTTCGATTGGTGAAAGATCTGGCGAGTACGGCGGGCAAGGAAGCAGCTGTTCATCTTTCAGGGCATGTTGGCTGATGCGAGCGATGAGCGGTTGAGTGTTATCCTGCTGTTAACGGCCATTGGGCACCCCCTGAAAGTAGGCGAGTGTCACTGGCCGAAACACACCAACTATATAACACTGGGTAGTCATAGTGCCATGTATACGAATTAGAGGTGACATGGAATCGTACACAATGGCACTCCAAACCATGATGCTGCGTTGTCGCTCGGTGGGGCGTTCCACATTGTTGCAGGATTGGACCTGTCTCCACGTCGACACCACACTCGTACGCGGTCACTATCACTGAAGAAATAGAAGTGTGACTCATCTGAGAAGACGACCCTGTTCCACTCCGTCACCCACATCGCTCTAATCCTGTTCCATTCCAGACGGTGGCGTGTATGCTGTGGGTTCAATGGCAGTCTTCTTAAAGGACGCCATGAGTGCACCACTTGGAAACAATCAACGCCAAATGTTTCTGCTCAATATCGGATCATCCATGGTATCTTGCACATGCTGGTGTATTTCGATAAACATGCTTTGCGGGGCCAAAACCACCTCCTGTCGGACGCGTAAATCCACGCGTGCTTACCTCATTATGATTGCACCGGCTCCTCTTTGAATTTTTTGTTAATTTGTTTATTAATTATAATTATATATCAGTAAAAATACACATGGAAAAGGAATTAATATAAAAAGATTATACTATTTCTCACATTTATATATTTCCCAATTTATTGATTAAATTATACTAAATAAATATTAAATTTATCCATGAAAAATATAATTTTTTAAATTAAATGAAATATTCTAAACATTATAAAATTAATTGGGTTCATTAAAATCTCATGATTAAAGGAGTTTTTTATTTACTTTCTAGATTGTGTTGTTAAATGAAGTGTAATTCTATATTTCTGTGCAACTCCTGTATAATAATTGCGGTAGCAACAATTATCAAGAAATATTATCTTTAAATAAATGAAATGATAGAATAATATTGATTTTTTTTTATTTATTTTCTTATTTCAATCCTATCATTAAAATAAAATAATTCTATGAAAATATTGAAACATTGTACAAGCTGTTGCATTCAATTAATACGAAACTTGTGTACTAAAATAGCAGTTTCTAAATGAAATTGATAAATAATCCAAAGTATTAAAATAACTAAAATTTTTCAAATGCCATGGTTAAAGATATTTTCATTTTTAGTTAAAATGTGTTTTAAAATGTAATGTAATTTTTATTTCAACTTAATTCGAGAAATAAATCTGGATATATATTCAACTGAATGAGGGCACAACATTGAATTAATTGCTAATTTAATTTCCTATTTAAAATAGTATATCATTAAAAAAGAATATTGAAAATTGAAGTAATAAAAAAACCAGATCGTAATTTTCAGTGTTTATATATTACATGATCTGTTGTATTGAATTTATATATTTAATAATATTAAACTTATCTGTTCTTCCGGAAATATTTTTTAAATTAAACTAAATAATGCAAATACATTAAAGAAACAGATTTATTAAAATTTAAACGAAATTTTATTTGAGATTAAAAAGTTTTTTCCTAATATAGGGCCAATTTTATTTTGTTCGTATTATAAATATCTAGCCACAATATTTCTCAGGAAATATTGATATTAATTCTAGATAAATATAACGCATTGATATATATCGATGCGTTACAATTTTTATTTAAACTTTTTCGTATTTAAAACAATATAACTTTAAAAATACGTTTGAAATACGTTAACATAAAAAAGATGAATTATTATTTTTAGCATTTTTGTATTAATACATTGTTATATTAAATTGCATAAAAATAACCAAATGTACTGAAAACAGCCAGAAGCATCAAAATTCTATAGTTAAAGGAATTTTATATCAGTTTTTAAAATATAGATAATTTTTTATTCCTATTTAATTCATGTATTAAATTTGTAATAATAACGCTAGTTAAAACATTTTGTTTATTTTACACACACACACACACACACACACACACACACACACACACACACACACACACACACACACACACACACACACACACACACACACACACACACACACACACACACACACACACACACACATATATATATATATATATATATATATATATATATATATATATATATATATATATATATATATATATATATATATATATTAGAATGCATTGCATAGCTACTCAGAATTGCAGTAGAAATTTTATCTTTTAAATATAAACCTTTAATAATTTATTCTTAGCAATCTGATAGTCGGAAATTTTCTGTGCCAAAATCGAGAAACAAATGTAGGCTATATTCAAAATATCGAATAGTTTTCATTTTCAATTATAGTTCGGGATGCTGCTAGATCGAGAAAAGATGACATTTCATATCCAGTTTCTGATAATCGTTGTTCAAAAGTAAGAATAAAGCGATACTGGAAGAATTTTAAAATTATTTTTAAGGGAGTAAAGATACTGTGTGGGAAACAATCTTTTATTTGAACAAAATTCTCATTTTTTCGTTTAAGAACTTATTAATACATTTACTCTCCTCTTCCTAAATGCTTTTGAAATCATTCTCACTAAAAATAAGCAAAAACGTTAATGTTGAATAGCATTTTCAAAATTGGAAAGTTCATTGGATTACTTCAAGTGTGATATTAAGAATCGTAAAAACGAAAAAGGCTTCTTTTTAATGGAATTTTCATTTTTTCAAAGAGCTTTTCAATGAATCGATTACTTCAATAACATAACTTAAACCTCGACGGCTCTCGATTTTTAAATTTACAACATCTTACCCAATATAATTGGATTATACTATAATTTAATAAGATAAATATGTGTCTTAATAGAAAAGTTAATTTTAGGAACGTGATTGGTTCCAATGATTTTGAAATAAAATGAGAGTTTATTGAGATATTTCAAAAGACAAACATGTTTCATGAAACCATTAGCAGTGATAAAACTCATCAGATACATATTCGATTAAAATAAATCACATATATGATTTTATATTAATTCTGATTGACTAGGAGAAATAAACAAGCTAAATCACAAAACTAAGTTCACAGTAATATGTAGTGACAAATTGACGATGCTTCTTGTTATTGTGTGGCATACTCATATTTTTCCAGATGCATTTTCAACAAAATTTTATGAATCGGCAGGAAATTCTACAAATGTCAAATTATTTAACGTTTCTTGGTTTATTTGCATAATTTACTTATATATTCTGCTACCAACGAAAAAAAAAACTGCAGAGTGAGAATCCTAGCTTTAGATGCTTCTCAATAACATTAGTGTACCTCATTAACAGTAAAATAAATACAAGAAAAATATTTAGTTTTATTTTCGCTTAGATTAAAAATTTCATCACCGTGAACTATTGCAAATTAAAATTTATTAAGCTATTTATGCAATTCGGAAAAATATGACACCGCATAATAGATAAAGAATCTTCTGACTGAGAAACAGTCTTAATATCTTCCGTATTTTGCTTTTCAAGATGATTTTTCATTCATAATTTTCTGTAATCATGTGTCATGAAAGATGAAAGCTGGTCTTGGTTTGTTTTGTTGTCACTCAACAGATTTTTTTTCTTTTGCATACGAGGGCTCTAATTAGGCCAGGAAATACAGTACTGTTTAAAATGGATTCCTAACCACATTTTAAACTGTACAGTAAGTCTCAGTACAGTACGGTTTAAGACTTTATATGTTACAGTTAACTGTTACTAAGTACAGTTAACTGGACAGCTTTGGTACGCAAGCTTTTGAACCAAAGGCCAGATCACTAACCGGTCGGTACCACAATAGCTAAGAATTCTGAAGATAATATCATCTGATAATTTGCTCTTGCTATGCATACACAGATTTAAATGAAAATTCAATGAGGGCAATTTATTTTCTATTGAATTACTAGAAAATGTAATTAGGATTCACATTTAAACTTCAAAATCTCTTTTGAAAGATCATTTATCATACGCTTTGAGAAAAATAGTCATTCAAAAGGAAGTTCATAGTGAAGGTCTAAGTACAAATGAGAAAAAGCAACTCAAATTTTGTGGGTCAAATCTTTTCCTTCCTGTGCTAATATGAGACCGATTCTATTGAAATTTAAAGATATCACTACATTTTTTGATGAATTTGAATTTAAGTAATAATAAATCGTTCTTGAAAAATTTCAGTTTTCGATATTGTTAAAAAATACATTTGTAAAGAACATTTACAGTAGAGAGTGTCTCGTAGTAAATATTATCATAAAATTTTTTATATATATTTTTATATAAATAATCACTTTTCAGATTATATAAAAGCAATTTATGTAATAAAGAATATCAAGTGTTCGTCAGGGGGTAATAAGACTGTGCAATCGTATGAGCCTAAAAAATTAAATATTATTTTTTATATCTCTTTGTATTTTTACCATTAAACCGGAAAATAAAATAATGAAATTTGATGAAAAAGAACTTCCATAAAGAAAAAGAACGTCTCAAAATATGGTATCCTACTGAGTGAAATGCTTTTATTCTCAGAGTTAACTTTCCTTGTTAGAATCACAGCGTGGTTCTTGTTTTAGGAGTAAAAAGACTTTTACTTCTTCTTTGAAAAACAAAAGCTATTATAAGAGATGATGTTTACATTTCCGGGATTACTTAAGCAGATTAAGTCTTTGATTTTCATTATCTTTAATATTTTAAGCATAAACAACAGCTTAATATATAAATTTTAACTCGAAATGAAGTAATACGTGTAAAATAAATACATTTACACTGTGTGAATTCTTCATTTTTCTCTTATACTTTCAACTTCTAAGCTAACACTTCCCCAATTATTAAGGTCATCAAACTAAGCACAGTGATTTACTTTGGAGAGAACAGTTTCTTAATTTAAGCTTGCTTTTTTATATATAGATCCGTAGAAATTACTAAACGAAATAAGAAAATAATTGATTGCATTTCTCTTATAATATGTGTTTAAAAACCTACATTATATCATTTAAAACAATGCTTTCAAATTTGTGGAAAGGCTACATCATGAAATATTTGAAATAAGGCAAACAAAATTTCGTAAGATAGATGATTAAAACATTAATAGTTTAACTATTTCATTTTTTGAATAATCATGCAAACATTAACTGACAAATATATATACAGAGAGAGAGAGAATACATCACGAATACACCACAAGAGAGTAAACGTGCCAGTATAATTATGCCTAATAGTACAATATCTTTAAAATTAATATAAAAATACACACATTGAAACTTTAGTCGTGTGTGAAATCATATTTGTGAAGTAAATATAAAATATTGAAATTGTGTATGTGTGGAATTTAATTTAATAATTTTAACAATTTTTGAACATTTTTAAGTGTTGTTTAAGAAAATTTAAAAATAACTTAATGAATGAACGTAAAATGTGTGTTTTAAATTAGGACTTAATTTAGAGAACATGGAAGAATACATACAATTTAGAATTTTGTAACATGTATGAAAACGTCTTGTCATTCTCAATTATTCTGATTTTGAATGCAGCAGAAAAGAAAATAATTCAAAGTAATAAAATGTAGATAAGTCTAAGAAGTTACATAATTTTGTTAATCTATTAAATTTTAGACAAAATATAACTTGAAAACATTTTTTTTTCCTAATGCCCTGGTGTTCTTTGCATTTTTCCGATTCATCTCTACAAGGGGGAAAGGTGATGGCATCTTATACAATGGGATACCCAGTGGTGGTACCATATTCACCCCAAAAGGGAAAGGATAAATAAGCACATGCAGAGAGCGACAAAGGAACATCCGTGTATGAACCATGATTCGAACCCAGGACCTACTGCTTCGAATTTAGGGACGCTAACCACGCCACGCTCTAAAAACATTCACATATAGTTTTATAGTTTCAGCATAAGTTCTATTAAAATATTGCAATGACTTGTTACTTCCTAATTTTTCAATTACTATTAAATTCTAAATTTTATTTTGTGTTATAATAATTCAAAATTATATAAATGCTTTACTTATTTTAGAAGCATCTTTCAATTTTATATTAAAACTGGGATATTAATGAGTAATTTATACAGTCTAAAAAAGGATTCATTCAAGCAACCCACCAAAAATATCCCACTTCTAAAAGTAAAAGCATTTCTTTTTTGATTAAAATTTTGCAGTTTATCACTAATTTTAGAAAATCAAAGTATATCCTTTCATTTCAATGCAATAAATAGTATTACATATATTATTTAAAATTAATTTTAAATCCATATGAAACTTATTTATTTTGTTAGCAATAATTGATATGTTCGTACAATACAGTTGTACAGTTGCCGGTCGTGTTGCACGGCGTCCTCTTCCTGGAGCAACATCTAGGGAACCGGTTTCTTCAAATTTCCGAATCATGCGTTTAACGGCACTGCTGGACATGGGGCCCCTTCTTACGTTTTTCATCCGCCGATAAGCACAGAGAGCTGCCGAAGCATTGCTCTCATTCTGATGAAACAGTTTTACTATCAGTGCGCGTTCCTTCTTGTTCAGCGGCATGTTCACTGCGGACGAATGATTCTTTTCAACCATGGATCTCTCTTTTATATACAGAATACAGTCGCTATTCATTTGCATATGGTTTTCGCAGTACAGCGCCATCTATTGGCGAGAATTTTAACCTTTTTTTATTGCAAAAACCTCGAGCGCATGTTCTACATAACGTATATTTAAAATTTCATTCGGATCCGTTCAGTAGAACCGGAGCTATGAGCCTCTGAGTACTGTGCGTTTAATTTTAACCACCCTGTATATATATATGGGACGTGGAGTGACAAAGGCGTAATTTAATTAATAACAATTCTTATATAAAGCCTAATATTTAATTAACATATATTTACAAATACAAATATATACAAGTTTGGGATATTTACAATTAATCGTCTTAATAAAATGAAATTTAAAGTTATGGGGGACAAGAGCAGTCATCTTGCTGCTATGAAAAAGGAACGTCTTTAATGCCTTCCATCTTTAGGCTTTCTCTCCGCTCACTGAGGCAGCTGTTGCGCCTCTCGAGCACTCAAGTGGGCACTTAAAATAGTGAC
The DNA here is from genome assembly GCA_037975125.1 of Latrodectus hesperus. Taxonomy (NCBI): domain Eukaryota; kingdom Metazoa; phylum Arthropoda; class Arachnida; order Araneae; family Theridiidae; genus Latrodectus; species Latrodectus hesperus. The sequence goes on along the minus strand of CM075854.1, from coordinate 3,058,822 downwards.
GTCAGCTATTAAGTGGTTCATTCACCACAGTTCGGCCGTCCTGAAATAGGCTGGCCCTCTAGATGACACTTCAAATATATAAAAAAGAAAAAGCAAAACAGGAAAAGAAACAAGCAGAACAAAATAATTCTCTGAAAAGAAACAAATTTTATATTCAGCTTCTTATCTTCTTAGATCTGAAATAAAGAAATGAGTCAGTTTATCTTTTAGCTTAATTTTAGTCAGTTCGACTTCAGACTATCCTTCAGCAATTCGACTTTAGTTTAACTTTAACTTGCATAACATCCTCGTCTTTTGGCATGTTATACCAGGGTTTTAGGAATTCAGCACAAGCCGAGGTACCGAAAGATCCTTCATAACTTCCTTCTTTGATTCCATCATAGGTGCTACCTCCTTTAGCTTTAGTAACTCTGTACGGTCCTAAATAATTTAATTTAAGTTTTAAGTAGGGTCCAAACTGAGTTCTCTTAATAGCAACCAAATCGTTAACTCCATAAGATTGCGGTTCTTTTCTTCTTAAATTATACGTTTTCCTGTTTTCTTCTTGGATCTTGAAAATTTGTTGTTTAGCATGTTTTCTGAGTTCATCTCTTTTAGCTTTAAAATTAACTTGAAATTCTTTTTCAATCATTTCTTTGAGTTTGCTAATACCTCCAACGTTCATCTTCATGCCAAAAAGCAACTCAAAAGGTGTGGTATCTATGCTTCGTTGATATGTTGAATTTTTCGTCTGTTGTAGTTCGTTCGTAAATTTATACCACTGAGCTGGATTCTCTAAAGAAAGCTTTGAAAGAACTGATATGATAGTTTGGTTGATCCTTTCAACTTGTCCATTAGCTTTTGATAGACCAGTGGTTATTAAATGATGTTTAATATTTTCTCTAGAGCAATAATCTTCGAATTCACCAGAGCTAACAGTTGTACCTTTATCAGAAATAATTTGGTGGGGATTTGCAAAGACTGATTTTAGAGTTTCTAATTTCAAAATGACTTCAGCAGATGTTGTGGTCTTCATAAGGAAAATCCAAACGCATTTAGTAAAAGCTTCAATGATTGTTAAAACATACTTATAATTTTTATGTGTGTTTTCTAAAGGTCCTAAATGATCAATATGGTATGTGTATAGTGGTACGTCATTTTTGTGCAATGGGTGTAGTAAGCCTTCTTTCTTTCCTCTTTTGTGATTTACAAGAATACAGTGAACGCAGTTAGATATGACATTTTCTACTTTCTGTTTAAGTTTAGGAATGAAATTATGGTCCTCAATACTTTTCTCTGTACATTTGATTCCAGTACGTCCTTTTTCATGCGCACTTCTAATAATTTCCGTCTGCATACTTCTTGGCACAACCACTAATTCCTTACCATCAACAAATTTATAAACTCCTTTTCTCTCAAAATAATCTTCATAACTAGATATTTTTAATAATTATTTTATACTTTTTATTTCATCATCATTATTTTTGGCCGATTTTAATTTGGGTATGATAGTATCACTTGAGATGCAAAATACATTTACAGAGGATCTGCTTAGTGCGTCGACATGAGCCATTTTTGTACCGGAACGATGCTCATTACTATAATTAAATTATTGGAGCATAAAGCCCAACGAGCAACACGAGTTGACAAATCTCTTGTTTTCTTTTAGTCTTTTCGAATGCGGAACAGTCAGTGACAATTTTGAATGGAATTCCTAGTAGGAACGCGTATTTTAAACGCGGAATCTTTTTAACGCTTCAATAATTGCAAGAGCTTCAAGTTCGTATCTGGAATATTTCTTTTCGGCGACTGTTGTTTTTTTTACTCATGAAACAGGTAACAGAAATAACCAGACCGCCCCACCCGAAGGTATACGGTGAGAATGATAACTCGTCGTTGGAGAAATCCACCCAGGACGAGGAGGCCATGTGCTGTCGAGTAGCCATAGGCACTCCACTTCCATACTAGCACTACAACGAGAGGTGTGAGCCGGGTGCCAAAGTCCATCAACAACCCGGGCACCGCCGAGCATTGGCCGCAGCCCGACAATCACCATCCAGGGTCTACCAAGACCCAGTCCCCAACTGAAAGACAAAATCATATGGCATCTTGCCTTTATTGATACAAAAGATAAATACATACAACTTGTACATAAAACAAAACAACAAAACAAAACAACACAAATCTAATTTACAAACACAATTAAACAAAGTTACATCTCGTAAAATACTTGTATCCTGTACAATGGCAGAACAAATTAAGATTATACATAGTAATTAACTATAAACAATAGTGTTAATTAACGTTGCGAAATGTTGTTATATACAAAGGAGTTTCAATATTTATATTACATTAAAGCTGAGTGTGATTATCAATGGATAGTTGCTGCTGTAGTCTTGTTGTAATAATTTTCTTTATTCCCTCTTTAAATCCTGGCTGATGCATAAGTTCTTTTATTGTGCGGTCTTTATAACCAATTGGAAAATGTTTCTTACGGATGTGTTCAAACTCTTTACAAACATAAATCAAGTGTTCTACTGTTTCTATTTCGTTATCTTTTGGACAATTAGGATCCTTGTTGTGAAATCTGTTTTGGTATTCACCAAAGATACCATGACCTGTGATAATCTGATTTATATAGAAGTCTGAAATTAGTCGTTTTATGGATACCTTACTATATATTTCATATAATCTACGAGTTTTAATTGAAGTACTCCATCTATTTTGCCAAATATAAATTGAACTATTGTGTAGTAAAGTTGTGACCTGTTGTTTACTGAATGGAACTGAATGTGTGACTTCGGTTTTGTTTGTGGCTGCCTTCGCTTCCTTGTCTGCTGTTTCATTGAAATGTATGCCGATGTGAGCTTTAACCCAGTGAAAAGCAAATCTATTGTTATATTTTTCGTAAATTGATGTGATTTCCATTATAGTTTTATTATTTACTTTATTCGATGAAAGGGCTTCTAAAACAGATCTTGAGTCGGAATGAATATGAATTTTTGAAATATGAGAATCTATTGCATGTTTCATGACTTCTAAGATGGCTACGGCTTCTGCCTCAAAAACTGTAGCGTCATTATTTAATCTCATAATTAAAATATTAATAATGTTACTATCTCTACAGATTATAGCTGCAGCTCCAACTCTGTCATCAATTTTCGAGCCATCTGTATATGCGTTAAAATCACTGTTTATTATTACTGTATCCCATTCTACTTTCTGTATCTTCCATGGTGGATGAACGATTTTACTTTTAGTCCAGGCATTTTCTGCATTTAAAATTTTTCCATTTATATGAATCTGTCTTTTCTGGTTCCTTAACAAGTATTTAATTTTCATATTATTTGCAATTAGATCCAGGGGTATAATTCCTGATAAGACCTGTAGTGCTTCTGTGGAGACAGTTCTATACGTTTTTGTAATTTTAAGGAGAGGTATCCTTTGTATTTGAGCTAACTTAGTGTTTATTTGTACTGTGTTATTATACCAGATAGGTCACGCATATAAAATGATCTTTTCAATTACCACACTGTAAATTAATTTGAGAATTTTTGGTTTTAAGCCCCATGTCTTCCTTGTGAGCCTTGTCATTTTGTTGGTTATTCCTAATATTTTTTCTTTAACATTATTTAAATGAGTGATCCAATTTAATTTAGTGTCAAATGTAACCCCGAGGTACATGAGTTCGGATTTGTAGGTAATGTTTTGATTCGTTAGTAATATTGTGGGTCTTCTTGTGATTTCTTTTCTTAAGACGAATATAGTATAATTACATTTCTTGATACTTAGGGTCAATTCGTGTTTACGCGTCCAATTTTCAACCATTTCCAGAGGTTTCTTTGATATCTGTCCAAATTTATAGTATACTTTTGATGTTAGGAGTAGAACAATATCATCGGCATAAGCTTGAATGTGGACTCCCGGCCCAAAGTCCTGCATCAGCAGTTCATTGGCCACCAAGTTCCACATAACCGGTCCCAACAATGAGCCCTGCGGGACTCCTATGTTATATCTAATAAAATGTCCTTTTGAATTAATATACGTTCTATCTTCTAGAAATGATGCTAATGATTTATATAAGTTTCTGCTTAGTTTGAATCTGTTTAACTGTTCTATAATATCCGGCCATTTAATAGAATTAAAAGCATTTTTCATGTCTAATGAGATCATACATGTATATAATTTGTTAATTTTATTTTCTTTAATTAATGATACCACCTTAAAAATGCTATCTTCAGTAGATTTTCCTCTCATAAAGCCAAACTGATTTTGACTTAAATAGTTGTTTATATCCAAATGATAAGTTAGTCTATTCATTAATATCTTGTCCAAGACCTCACCAAAAGTTGGCAGCAAACAAATCGGTCGGTAAGAATCTTTTAAAACAGGGTCTTTGTTGGGTTTAAGTATTAAAACCACCTTAGCTCTTTTCCAGTACTGTGGAAAAATTCCATTATTAAAACAAAGATTTAAAATGTCTGTAAACCATTGTTTGTTACAATTAAACAGTTCCTCATAGACTTCCACTTCTACATTGTTGTACCCTGGGGCTTTTCCTTTTTGAATATCTCTGAATACTTGTTCAATTTCGTTAATAGTTATATCGGGTTCGTCCTCTCGTTCATATCGTGATTCTATGTTGTAATTGTGTGCTTTCGGAAAATTATAGTCGAGAATGTAATCAGTGGCTTCATCGATATTATTCGTCATTTGACCATTATCTAATTTAATCATGTGTGAGATTAAACTACTACTGTTTTTATCTCTAATGACATCATAATACTTTCCAAAGGCATTCTGGTTCGTAATATTCTCTAAGTAGTTTTTAAAGGATTCTCTTTTAGCATTGATGATATTTTTTCTGTATTTAGCCGCTTCTTTTTTGAATATGATCTTATATTGTTCTCTAAGGTTATTGTCTTGTTCTTTTTGGTATCTTCTGCGAAGGGCTCTAATCCTACTTCTTTGAGTATTCAATTCGTTAGTCCACCATTTGTTTGATTTCCTCTTATTTAATTTTATTAGTTTACAATTCTGACAGATCTTAATTATTTGGTTTTCTAACTTTTCGATAATTTCATTTATATTCATTGCCCCTTTAATAACAAAGTTCTTTGTTAATTGATTTAGTTCCCCTGTTAATTTATTCCAATCTAAAGTTTTCTTATTCCATCTAATAAGTTGCGATCTTGTATAAATTCCGATGTGCAATTCGCATGTCATAATGTTATGATCACTGGCGGTGAATCTGTCGTCAATTTTCCAATTTTTAATATTTTCTGTTGAGAAATTTTTAGTTAACATAATGTCGATCCAACTTTTACCAATCGTACTATCAAATGTCGGCAGGCTATTGGGATCGTTTTCAATATCTAAATTAAATTTACCTATCATATCTAAAAGCACCTGCCCTCTGATGTCGGTTGTTCTAGGGCCCCAGGCCGATGACTTGGCGTTAAAATCGCCAAATATAATCCATTTTTCTTCATCAAGTAGTGTAAGATAGTTTTCCAAATCTTGTGTAGATGTTTCCAAGTCTTTGGCCGTCATGAAACAGGTAAGATGGAAGTTTTTATCATTTGGGGATTTCTGTAATAAAATAGCTCCATATCCTTCTATGCTGGCGTCACAATGCAGTTCAGTTTCGTAATTTGGGTTGTATATACTTAACACCGGTTTTTCAGCTAAAATTAACTTTAATTGATTAAAAGAGTTTCTTTCCTCTTTCCCAAATTTAAATTTTTGATCTTTCTTCAAAAGATCACTCAATGGTCTAGCAATAATGGAATATTTTGGGATAAATTTCGTGAAACATCCAGTCAATCCTAAAAAACTATGAACCTGTTTCAAATTATGTGGCTCCGGGAAATGAAGCACAGCTTTGGTTTTCAAAGTAGATGGAAAAATTTTCTCTTCTTCGATGACATGGCCCAAAAATTCAATGCGCTTCTTAAAAAAAATGGGATTTTTTTAAAATTTATTTCTAGTCCATATTCACTTGCAAGATTTAAGACCTTTTCATGCCGTTCGATTCCTTCTTCAGTTGAGGAAGACAAAACAATTATATCATCCATATAAGGTAAAATAACATCATCATTAATCAATGGTCGGAAAATAGTATTAATAAATCTTTGAAACACGGCTAGAAAATTACACAATCCTAAGAGCCTTAAGAAATTGGTACTGGCCTTCATGAGTTACAAATGAAGTGTATATTCTACTATCCTTCTTTACATCTACATGGAAAAATCCGTTTTTGAGATCAATTGTAATAAACATACACGATTCTTGCAATATATCTTCAATCAATGGAAGGGGAAATCTATCTTTTACAATAACTTTATTTAATCTCCGATTATCTATGCACAAACGAGGTGTTCCGTCTTTTTTCTTTACGATTACTACTGGGCTACAATATTCTGAAGAACTGGGTTCTATTATACCTTGTTCTAACTATTCGTCTATTTGAGTTTCAACAATCTTTTTTTCTGAAAATGGTAATCTACGGGGTTGATGAATTATAGGCTCATTAATTTTTAATAAGATATCTAATTGAATATTATTTGATTTTGTTTTACGTGGTACATAACTCAAAACTAATTGCTGCAACTTAAATTAAAAAATTTTTGGAATATTAGGTTCAATGTTTAGTTCAACTTCATTAAAAGTTAAATCCACAGGTAGAATTTATAAAGTATTAATTTCTTTTACTCATTGATATTTATTTTTAACCTTAATTCCGTTTTCATTAATTAAGGTTTCACCCTGCATTAGTACATTCATATTCCTATGATGCCATCATATGAAATAACATTATTTTCAACCACATAAATATCTTCTTTACACTTAAAATCATCTATTTTAATATCTCCCTTAAAATAGTCTAACGGCTTCACTACATATTTACCAAAACCACTTAAGCAATAATTTAACGGAAATAACTCTACAACATTTAATTTATCAAAGACAGATTTACGAATCAAAGTTACTTGGCTTCCAGTATCTATTAGTGCATTAACATTCAAATTATTAATAATTACATAATTCAATATTGGTTTAACATTAACATTCACTGGGGCAACTTCAGGTTTAGAATCAATTTCTGGGCACAATGAAGCCTTGTGTCAAAAATTATTACATCGAAAACATTTAATATCCTTCTCTATTCTATTCTATGTTTACAAAATTTAGAAATATGATTTTTTTCGCCACAATTAAAACAAGTTTTATCTTTACGATCATCAAAATCACTGTATTTTATTTTTCCAAAACCATCATAGTACCTTATTTTATTTACACTTTCATTCTTAGAATTAACTCTATTACTATATTCTTATTTTGATTTCGTTTTATCAAAATTATTATATTTATCATAAGAATTATAATTTGTTTTCGTTTTATCGAAAGCATTTTTACTTTTAACAGAATCACCTTTTATTATTTCATAAACTTTGAGATTTTCTTTAAATTCACTTAAATTTTTACATCCATACAAAACAATTTTGTTTTCTTGTATATCATTTATTCAATGAATAACATAATGCATTAAGGCAGATTCTTCATTTTTACCCCGCAATTGCTTAACTCCTTCATTTTTAAAAAAATACTCCTGAACAGATTCATAATCACGCATTTTCCTTTTACAGAAAAGATCATGTAAGTTAGCTGAGTTTATTTCAAACAAAAATTCATCGATCGAGGCTCTTCTCAATTTTTTCCAAGAATTTATTTGTGGTTCTGTCTGAACGAATAATAGAGCATTTCCTCCTAACAATCTATTAGCCATAACAAATTTTTGTAAGTCTGATAAATTAAATAATTTCGACATATCCTCAAAATGATCAATCCAATTAATTATATTTTCATGTGATTCTGCATTAAATTTAGTAATAGTGCTTTCGATATCTTCATAATTAATATTAACACTTAGAATAACAGGATGTGCATAAAAGTCAATTTCACAAACATTATCATTCTTTTTAAAATAGTCAGTTACACTCTTCTTTTTACTTATATTGCATTGCATTGAAAAATCATTTCTACTTCTTTCGTTTTCCACTGCACTTTCTGAGTCAGCAGATTCCAAATCCTCTTTAGTGTTTTGAGCTAAGAGTTCAAGGTCACATAACAGAGACAAAATTCATTCTGCGAGCTCTGCTTTGGATCCTTGAAAAGAAATACTTAGAATGTTCCATGCAATTATAAGCTCACCCAGCGAAAACGCATTGCTTATATTTTTAATTTGTCTCCATATTCATTACTTTCAATATCAAAATCAAAACAATCGAAATTTCTAATTATTTTACGATTTAATCTATCTCCATCATGATCAAAATCAATCTGTGCAAAATTTTGATTTTATCTGCTTTAAAATTTTTTTTATGCAACGCTTATTTCTTTTATATCGTTTAATATCATTTTGTACTATGAAAAATGTTCACGTACCTCTCAAAGATGTTCGATGAGGATCCACGTCTTTCTCTGGTTCCAAACCGATAATTCAACGTCTATGCGACAATCATTTCAATCAATCCCACTTCTGAGTTTTGTGGGACGAGGAGTGGCCAATCCGTAATTTAATTAAATAACAATTTTTATATAAAGCTTAATATTTAATTAACATATATTTACAAATACAAATGTATACAAGTTTGGAATATTTACAATTAATCGTCTTAATAGAGAGTGAAATTTAAAGTTTAAGTTTAAAGTTATGGGGGACAAGAGCAGTCGTCTTGCTGCTATGAAAAAGGAAGGTCTTTAATACCTTCCGTCTTTAGGCTTTCTCTCCGCTCACTGGGGAAGCTGTTGCGCCTCTCGAGCACTCAAGTGGGCACTTGAAATAGGGACGTCGGCTATTAAGTGGTTCATCCACCACATATATATATAGTCTCAAATACAAGTTTAAAATTTCAAAGCATGATTTTACCCCAAACTAAAGTGCAACTTTTGTGTGATGCTTCAGATAAAAAAATACACCCATATCTTCCCAGGAATTTTGAAAACAATTGCAGTAGACACTTTATATAACTTAACTCTATAATTGACAATAAAACAGTTGACTTCATGTTTTCTATGTCCAAACATACGGAAAGATGTTACAACTTGGGCGCGCGTGTGCATCCCATGTCGAAGAACAAAGATTCATTGGCATACTATTATCTCAACAGACGGAATAAAGGTACAGCATAAAAGGTTCGATGGCATGCACATCGACCTCATTGGGCCCCTCAAGGGTACACTTATTGTTTAACAATAAATGACAGATATACCCGTTGTTTGGAAACGTGTCCAATTTCCAATATAACTGCTCAGGCAGATACTAAAAACTTCTACGCCAATTGGGTAGCTTACTTTGGTGTCCTCAGTGTAGTGACTTCTGATTAGGGCAGACAATTCGAATCTCACTGGTTTCCAGTTCTCACGCAGCTGTTCGGTATTAAGAATATCCATACCACTGCATACCACACCCAGTCTAATAATTTAGTGGAAAATTTGCATAGGACCATTAAATCTTTCCTTAAGGCTCAGTTAACTGAACCTCAATTCTCCAATCGTTGGACAAACACCCTACCAACGACACAACTAAGTTTAAGTGCCACATTTCGTGAAACAATTAAAGCTTCCACCGTAGCGCTAGTGTATGGCAGTCCTTTGCAGTTGCCGGGTGAATGTTTCGCGGCCAGCAATATGGATGCCAACGCTGCAGATTATGTGAATCAACTGAGAGACATGAGCGTATTCTCGCCACCAAAAACCAAGAACCATGGTAGTAACGACAGAATATTCACTCCACAAGATCTGAAAGAATGCACTCACGTCTTTATACAGCATGATACCGTACAACCTCCACTAAAACCACCTTACGATGGGCCATTTCCTGTCCTTGACAAAACGGTCAAAGTGTTTAAGGTTATAGAGAACAACAAAGAGGTTTTCATCTCAGTGGACAGAGTGAGACCATGATACATCTTGTGTGAACCGGAGCCATCCTATTTCTGTAGCAGCCAACGGACTCCTTCACAACCAAACAACGAGAACAACACAAAAAACTTACCTCTTAAGATTACAGCATCGGACAGAAACCGACGTATCCGGTTGGTACACCGTGTACACTTTGTAGTACATCTAAAATACTTTCAAAAGTAAAGCTCACGCTGGGAAGGGGATATGTAGTTGCTATGCCGTGAATCCCCGCAACACTTGACCTGACGTACCAGCCTGGCGGCACTGCAAAACTTGTTTTATTTAACACACTTATGTAAATTATTTAAAAAACTTTAATGGAAACTAATTGTAATTGCATTGTCACGACTATATATAATCTTCTTGTAGTGTGTGGTATTCCTGCAGCACGCTCTTCAGCACTTACTTCTTATTGAATTTTATGGTAAAATCTTTATTCATTTTGACAGTGTTCAGTATTTCGTCGGAGATGGTATTACAGGCTTCCTACACCAAATACCCGCAAGATATTTTTATACCTATGCATAATTTGTCTTTTGAGAGGACTTTTTCATGGACAGTGGGCCGCAAGGAAGAAGGTCCGAAACTCCCAAGCACTGAACCCACGGAAGGTGGATGAACAATTTTCTATGCTAAGGACTTAATACGAATTATTGTTTTAGGCTACGATTAACCTTCCCCCTCCCAAAATAGAAAATGAACTTAGGCATGAATCAAAAAGGTTCACATTTATGGTGAATTAGGATTAAGTAATTATTCTTTACTCTTAATTATAAAAAAAATATGTCCGAACTTTCTGTAAAATGGCAAGCCTATAGCCATTCATTAGTTCATAAATTTAGTTTCCTTACTGTGTGAAAGTGCTTGTAAGTGGAATGAAATTTACTTTAAAAAAGTCTGGAATCAGTCATCCAGACTCGAGTGTCTTGTGCAAAAAATGATTGCTTTGTGTGTTAAACAAAATTTGAAAATAAAATAATAAAACTTAGAAGTATCTTTGAAAAAAATTAATTTTAAGCCACTGTGGCATATGATTAAGAGATAATGAAAAATATATAATAAAGATTACATGATTTTTTTTTCAACTATCGAAGCAAAATTAAAAGTAATGAAAGCACATTATGAAATTCCAAAAAAGGAAAAAGTGTTTTTTGTGTTTATTCTGTACGCATAAAAATATTTTATTTACAAATGTACAAAATGTATTCTAAATCGAGTACCATTCTACATGTATTCTATGAAAAACTTAGAAATTTACTCTCAATAATTAAACAGATTTTATAATTGTTACTCAAGTAACAAAGTAAAAAATATTCCAATACACTAATTGGTTAAATAACTGGAATTCATAATTTTTTTCTCAAAATATGATTTTTGAAATATACATATTAAGCACTTAATATGACTTTTATGATAGAATGTTATATGTACACATATTTTTTACTAGAAATCACTGGCTTTTTTCAAAAATTTGAAATTACAGGGATTCGCGTTATTATTCCAAGCATGCTATTATCATATATATATACATACCTAATTGACAAAATGCTCAAAAAAGTCGAATTGCTTATATTTTCACAATTCAAAAGTAGATATATTTCTATTTCAAAATGATTTCAATTAAATTATTTTTGAACAGTTTTGAATTTTCTTAACTAGTATTTATTAGCATATAATTTTGGAATAAAAATGCATAAATATTTTATTTTCATATGATTTCCAGGAACTTTTAGTGATGTTTCTGAATTTTTTTTCTGCTCTGTAAAAAGATGATATTCAAATTATCTTCTGTTCATAAAGTAGAGATATAAATTACACATTTTGCCACCTTTGCTTCACCCGTTAATATCCTTTTTATCATTTCATTTTTCAAGAAGCCATAAATAATATTAAAAAAATGGTTATTAATAAGGCCATTTAAGTTCAATAAAAGCCTCACGCGCGCACACAAAACTTTATATGGCCAGCGATTGATATTGTATATTGATGTATATTGATATTCTAGTAATTTAAATAAATTCGTGCGGTAATTAATGTCTTTCTATCTTTGCCGCTTCTTTCATGTCAGAAATTTATTCAGATACATTTTACCTTTTATCCTCCAAATAAAGCTGGCATATTAGATCAGCTCCAGAAGGTTGTTGATCACCAAAAAGTCTATAATAATAAGGGAACAGGATAATAAGTCGATTAGAAGGAAGTGTTGGTGAAAAAGGATGGACAGCCCTGAAGAAAGTCCAAGTGTTGAAATCTGTTTTTGCTTTTTTACCTGCAAGCCTTAACCAAACGAAATGGAACGGTCTCTTCACTTATATATTATATATTCACATATATAATAAGATAATATATCAACTCAGTTCAATCTGAATTTCCATTTCATTTCAGTCTGTCTGTCTGATTGCCTACCCATATGTCTGTCTATATATATATATATATATATATATATATATATATATATATATATATATATATATATATATATATATATATATATATATATATATATATTATATAACAAATCATGAACACAAAAATGCGCAATATACTATAATGAATAATCAATAGCAATTCACCTAGCACGAAAGAAGTTGAAAGTAGAATCACCGAAATATAATTTACAAAATTCAAATTTTTAAAAATTAAAGTTTACAAATTGAAGTTAAAATATTTAGGTATTCAAAATAGAAAGCATAAAGAAAATGAAATTATGGAACAGAAAGCAATCAGATATGTAAAAATGAAATTAAGTATCACTATGCTTAGCTCCATCAGTGTGTATTTACCAGTTTTTTGACGCGTAACTTGTCGTGGCAGAAAAGCCGGACTTTTATACCAACGTTGTAATAAAGCTGAATATGTTGGTACTTAATTTCATATTTACATATCTCTTATATATATATATATATATATATATATATATATATATATATATATATATATATATATATATATATATATATATATATATATATATATATATACTGCGTGAAAAAAGTATAAGACACTCTTATTTTATAAATTGCGCTTTATATTTTAGAGCACAATTAGTTTTTCTTTTTTTTTACAAGTATTTTTTCATTTATTTTCAGTGAATGAGTTTTATCTAGCACTTGAGAAATATTATAAAATAGTACTTAAATATTTTCGGTCTGTAAAAAATGTAGGACACTTGCTAAAATATTCTCCTTTTGGAGTCTGTAGCGGTTTAATAAGTTGAAAGCATTAAACCGCTAGACTCCAAAATTTGTTTTTAAACTGTTCTTCTTTAAAAAGATATATTTAATTGAAAAATATCCTCAATTTTTGTGCAGTTAAAATGCCCAGGGGGAAACCTTTAAGTGAATTTCAAGAAGGCCAAATTGTGGCTTATAAAGATGCTGGCAAAGGTGTGAGAGAAATTGAGAAATACCTACACATACGTCCAAACGCCGTTTTTAACTTATTGAAAAATTCAAAGAGTCAGAGGAATGTAAAGACTGGCAGAGAGACTCAAAACAACTGACACCACTTGATCAAAGGAAAATCTTTAAGAACTTGCTACTAAAAAAGATTTAAGGGAAGTAAGACCTGATTTACCTTCAAAAAATCTATTTTTTCAATTTTGGTTATTTTAAATAAAGCGTACTTTTCTGAATCTAAAAATGTAAAACACTCATATATTTGACGTTTTTTAATGGTTTAAATAATCAAAAATAAAATGTACACTAACAGTGCCACGCCCCCTTGCAGAAAAGTTTCGGTTTCAAATACACACACTGCAGTACCAATCCAACAGAAAAGTATTGATTAAATGATTATTTGCATAGCCTCCATTATTTGTTTTCTGAATATGACATTAACATTTAAAGATAACCAAATTTCCAAACTGTGTGAATGATTTGTTCACTGATTAATTATTATAATTAATTCTATAGCTCTGAGTTTAAATTGGTGTCAATTGTTTGTTTATCATGCCTCGAAGGAGAAGTTTCAACAGTAGGAAGAGACATCAGAATCAACACACAGCGAAGTATGATCAATGTAGTGCACCTGAAGCTGAGAGTGCTTCAAAAAAAAAGCTGGAAAATTCTTTTGTAATTAATGAAGACTTTGAAAATAATTCAACTCAAGATGTAAATATTATTATTAGTGTTAAAGTTCTAAACAGTTTGATTAACGACATGTTCATGTGTAAACAGTGCAATTCAACGGAGTCTTTCATTGTAAATGAAGAGATACATAACCGCAGAGGTCTTGCCTCTTTTATAAACATTCACTGCAAAGTCTGTCAAAACTCTTTTACAACATGCACATCCCTCATTTCTAGTTTAGGATATGACATAAGCATTAGAGTGACATATGCAATGCGTTGCATAGGGAAAGGCAGAAATGCTGCAGAAACTCTTTGTGCCATCTTGAACTTACCTCCTCCTCCACAAAAATTTGAGAGGCTCAATGACAGCTTAAAAATGCATTGACAGTTGTCGTTAAAAAGTCTATGGATATTGCTGTAAGTAATGCTGTTGAAGCTAATGATAATGTCAGAGATATTGCTGTATCTGTGGATGGCTCGTGGCAAAAGAGAGGCCACACTTCGCTCAACGGGGTCGTGACAGCTATTTCTGTGGATACCGGAAAGGTGATAGACTTTGAATGCTTGTCGAAGTATTGCTTCAAATGCAAGAAAAGTGAAAACAACTGCGAGGACTGCCAGAAGAACTACGAAGGTCCTAGTGGTGGCATGGAAACAGAGGGTGTCTTCCGCATTTTCAACCGTTCCGTATCTTCGAGAAATGTGCGCTATACCAAATATTTAGGAGATGGTGACTCAAAGGGATTCTTGAAAATCAAACAAGCAAAAGTGTATGGTGACACAGATGTTGAAAAGTTAGAGGGTGTGGGCCATGTCCAGAAGAGAATGGGCTCCCGATTGAAATCCTTGAAGAGTGAATTCAAAGGGAACATAAGTGATTTACGACCGACCCGCCCGAGGGCACACGGTCAAACAGTCAAATACGAGAAGCTATCCCGCCAAGTACGAGCGGCACATGTGTGGTGAAGCCACAGTACGCAGCCACCCCCTGCCAGAGCAACAATACCGCAGCACCAGGAGACGGAGAATCTGGTCTCAGGATGAATCCGAAAACTCAAGTTGGAGCCAAGCCGTCCGGCGACCAATACTTGAATTCAAAGGGAAGAAACTCTCAGACGGCAAGGCAATTTCTGGGCGAGGCCGCCTAACTGATGCTGAAATTTTACTTTTGCAGAAGTACTATGGTCTCGCTATCCGTCGCAAAGCTAAAACCTCTGTAGATGAAATGGCAAAAGCTGTTTGGGCTATATATTTTCATAAACTCTCGACAGACAGAAATCCTCAGCATGCTCTATGTCCTACTGGGGAAGAAAGTTGGTGTAAATATAATAAGAGTGTGGTTCAAGGAGGAAAATATGTCCATGAGCATTCATTGCCGAAGCAGTGCTCTTGGCTATTAAAAAAATCTTCCGTGACCTGTCATCAAAAGAGTTGTTGAAGAAATGTCTCCTTGGAGGCACACAAAATCTCAATGAGTCCTTCAACAACTGTGTGTGGGAAAGGATTCCCAAGAACACTTTTGTGGGGAAAGAAACCTTAGAACTTGGAGTCATGGATGCCGTCATCTGTTTTAATGAAGGGATTCTCAGCCGAACCTTGGTGCTGAAGGAGATGGGTATGATTCCTGGCAAGAATATGTGTGATGCACTGCGAGAAATCGATCGCATGCGTGTTCGAAAAGCTGAGCATCTCATCCAAAGAATGAATAAAGATGCAAGATCACAGAAAAGACAAGAAAAAAAGAAAGAGGGAGGCATTAGAGGCCAAAATGGATAAAGATTATGGTCCCGGAAAGTTTTAATTTCTGTTTAAGATAAGAATTCAGTGCATTTCTTTTGTTTTTTGAGATTTTCTCAAATTGCATATTTTTAGTACATAGGTACATTCGTACAAAAAACTAATGCATCAAATCTTAAATAAATTTTCATGCTTATGTGTGAACCTTATGTGCATATAGTAAAGTGTTTAAAATTTGCTTTTTGCCAGAAAAAAATTTTTATAGAGAAAGTTTGTGTGAAAAATTTTCACATTTTTGAAAAATTTTCTAAAAGCTAAACATATTTTGCTCTTGTATAAATTATTATGCATACATTGCAAAATAAATTACTTTGCTTAATTCTTTTAACATTTTTTAATAAATGTATGCAAATTTTGTGTGAAATTTGCATCAAGAATTTATTTTAAGCGTACCTAAAGTTAACCTACTTTTAAAAACACTGTAATGACAGAAATATTTTCAAATATTCATAAAAATTAAATTTATGCATGTTTCTATTTAAATTTGATTTTGCTAGAAAGCTTATAATTAGTTCTTTCTATAAATGCTATACTTTAAATGTTAAATTATATATGCTAGCCTTAATACACACTTCCGTCAGGTACAAAATATCCAAATTTCTCTACGTCGACAACGTCTTACTTCCTTTAAGACGTTCATATTCAAGAAAACAAAGCACCATCTTAAATGGAATGAAAGGCACATTGAGCACCGGCTGTAGTGGGCCTAAGAATACAAATCTTGGAGCTCCGAATGGACTTCAGTTATATTTTCTGATGAAAAAATATTGAATTAGATATCCCAAACGGTTATTAATATTGGCATTGTTTGGGTATACACAAGGAAAAACTTATTCTACCAAGTAGATGGAAAGAGATAGTTTAATGTTTTGAATAGCTGTTGGGTATGGTTGAAAAACTAATCTAGTGTTTCTTGATGGAAGACAGAAACATACAGATTACATTCAAATTTTAAATTCAGAGTTTCTTCGCTATAGCGCTGGACTAGGTGGAAAAACTTGGACATTTCAGCAAGATGGAGCATTATTTCACAATGTCAATGGCATTAAAAATTGATTTGAAACAATATAGGTACAAAGTATTTGTGTTTTGCCATGGCCTGCTAAAAATCCAGACCCCAATATTGTTGAAAATATATGGTCAGTAATTGTTCAGTGTGTTTACGCGGGGGGGGAGAGCAAGCAATATGAATTTTTGATTGTACTTGAAGAAGCTTTGAAATGTGTTTGGGAAAATTTTTGTCAAATCGAAATTCAAGACCTATATGATTCAATGCCAAATAGTATTTGAAGTAATTAAAGCAAATTACAGAAGAATTCCTGATTAACAAGACTTTAATTTTCATTATTTAGAACAGTAATTCCATTTTTTTCACACTGTATGATAATGTGGAAACTAATTTTTAATAATAATAAGAAAGAAGTTTATTATATGTTACAGATATAGTTATCTGATTGTAAATAAGTTTATATAAGTGCTGTTATAAAAACTATTTAGTAAAAAATTAAATTTCATTTCTTATTTGAAAAAACTCCTAGTGCCTTTCTACTTTTTACTCGCAGTATATACAGTGGGTAAAAATGTCTCCGTACGCAGATACGAATGCAAATCAAAGTTCAATTTGGCACACAAAATTCATAATGATAAAAATGAAAACTTAAAAATGAATTAAAACTAATATTATTTAATATTTATTCATATTAAAAGGATGATAATACAGGCAAAATTAAATAATAAATCTTAAAATCTCAAAAAAGGCCGTAAACATGGAACAAAGAAGTCTCCGTACGGTGCCCTGTCACACGAATAAAGTTTACAAAAATGCAAAATACCTTTAATGATCAGTGGGCCCTCCTTTGGCCTTTATCATCTGTCTTAGACGTTGGGGCATTACCCCTACAAATTTTTTTGTTGTTTCTGGAGAAATGCTGCTAATGGCACTTTTGAGTTCAACTTTGTTTTATATGTCATATTTTTTAAGTTGTCGGCCAATTTTTTCCCACAAATGTTCGATGAGGTTTCAATAGGGTTACTGGGGAGGGCTATGAAGTTATTGTTTAACATTGTAAAGACACCACTCTTGGCAAATCTTAGAGGTATGTTTAGGATCGTTGTCCTGCTGAAAAATAAATCCAGTTTCAAGAGATAGTTTCTCTGCCCTGGATAACACATTTTATTTAAGAATATTCAGATATCCATATCGATCCATATTTACCTCGATGAATTGCAAATTTTCAAATCAGAAGCACTCATACACAACCACACCATAACACCACCACCACCATGCTTCACAACTCCGCATAAATTCTTAGTTAGCATTTGTTCGTTTGGTTTTTTCCACACCATAACTCTTGGCCATCTGATCCATGAATGTTTAACTTTGATTCATTGCTAAAAAGAATGAATTCCCAAAAAGATAATGGCTTGCTTACATGCTTCGCTGCAAACTCGAGGAACTTTTTCCTGTTGCACAAACATATATAGGGTTTCTTCCTTATATAGGCCACACGTCCATGATAACCGCTTTTTTAATGACATTTCTCACGGTTTGAGTGGAGACTTTAATGTTGTAACTAACCATTAAATCAGCAGCCAACTGTGGTGCACTAATTCGTGGATTTTCTTGAACTTGGCGTATGATGTTTCTTTTATGCACGCGATTTAATTTTGGCAGCCTCCCGGATCGAGCTCTATCCTCAAGTGAATGAAGTTTACAATATCTTTCAATGATATATTGCACAGTTAGACTTCGATTTTTTAGTCATTTCACTAGATATTGTGTGGTTGTTATTGTAATGACTAATCCTTTTCATGGATAATCCATCTTTTCGCAATTCAATCACAAGTTCCTGAATAGCTCTGGGAACTTCCATTTTGAAAGGATCAATAACAAACTTGAACTCAACTGTCGATATGTTGTTTCCTTATCAGTGATTAACTTTCTAACATCAAAGATTTACTGCGGGCCTGTTTTAAACACGTCAGAAAGAATTTGCATAACGCTTACGAAATCTTTTTTACTGCCATTTTCAATTTACCATAGATATTGCAAATAATATGTTTTTCTCGTTTTGTAAAAATGAAAATTTATAAAAATATCTTTCTATAGACTTATATTAAACACATATAGGCAGAATTTAAAGAAAAAATGCAATACTTTACAAATTATGCTCATTTATTCTTAAATTTAGTGACCGTACGGAAACTTTTTTACCAACTGTATATGATTTTAAAGACGTAAAATGATAATACCTTGAGTGATATTTTATAATGAATAGACAGTAATTTTAACTCCAAATACAAAGGAAAATATATTTTATTTATGTTAGAATAGTAATTTTGATTATAATATTTATTAGTTTTGATTATAATATTTAATAATCGAAACTATTATTCCATTTCGAAAGAAATCAATATCCGTTAATTTAAATGCAATCTTGTCATGATTCTGTTTAATTTAATGGATGAGGTCTTTTTCATTTAAACTATACATTGTAAAGAAATATCCCCTTAATAATATACGATTAATAATATATGATAAAATTTATAACATTTCTCATTCAATTTTCTATATTTTTAACTTCATATTTTTACATCAGATCAATTTTAATACAATTTGAAATAAATGTTCAGCTCAACTATGAATTTCGACCAAGTGTTACATTCCTTTTGTGTAATCGAATTTGATGAAATAAATTTCATTTTAATAGAAAATATTCGTTTATAATCAAGACTGCAGATAACCAAAGCAAAAAAAATACTTGCAAATAATACTATTTCACCAATGTTAAAAAAATTGTTTTCAAAAACTGCCTTGAGTATTCGATTAAAACTTTCTTGTAATTCTTTTAGCAAGAGAGAATGAGAAGCGAATAATTGAAACTTTAATTCTTGATGAAACTGATATCATTTCGTTGGATGAAACTGAAACTTTTGAGAAATAAAGGAATCGCACAGCCATTATTTTTTGGAATAAAAACACAAATATCAAAGAGAGATGGAAAATAAAATGTTTCCATTTGTAGAGTAAAGCAGGTCAGATAACATTGGGCTTGATGGTGGTTGGTTGATCACTTCCTTAATTTTGTACATTATTCTATTTAACTACCTTTTCCTTTAGTTATTTTATTTTTTATTTCAAACTCCTTCAAGGAAGAAAAGTTTTGTTTTGATTTTTCGTATTTTATTTCAAATAGTGTTCAACGCTATCTTTTAGAATTAATTGTAGCATATACTTCCCCTCGTTAGTGAGTTCAATGATGGCTTATTCCACATCTTCGTTTACAGAATGTTCACAAATGAAAAATGTTTTTAAATTAAATTTTACAAACATTGAAATGACTTGCTTAGAGAATCCCAATTTTCTTCGAGGAGTTTTTTAAGAAGAAAGAACGTATTTCTGTTGCTCTTAAGACTGATGCAAATTCCTTTAAAACCTTTCTGAAAGTGAAGTCAAGAAAATGTATTCCTAAAAATGACCTCGGAAACATAAAAAAGGAAATTAAAAGAAAAATTCTCGATTACGGGAAAATCAATGAAATATTTTTTTACTGGGGATGGAAGGTTATTTTTTATCAACAAATGATCATTAAGTAGCTGTTACTATTACTGAAAAAATACAGTATATCTCAATTGAGCACCAAATGGTCTAAAATACTGTTACAAGATTTCTACTCTACAACATTTTTGCATCAACTCCCTTTACAGCAATAGCTGAGGAAATAATAGAATAATAGAGTAGCAGTTTTTGAACTTAAGTGATTCTTCGACAAAAAATAATACAAATACAAGCCCCTTATTAACCACAATTCTTAGCACCACACTTTCTAAAAAAATTGTTCTCTATTTAACTATTCATAAAATCCAATTATTTATAGATAAACCTTGATAATGCTACAATTACTTCAATTTTTCGCACTTTTCGTGTCATTGTAAGAATGATGCCAAGTGTATAAAGTGGGGGGATTCAAGAAGTGAAGACTCTAGTCAAGAAAGAGTAAATGTAGTAACTCTTCAGAAGCTCATAGAGCTTATTTTCCCAATTGTATCTGTAGAATGTAAGAAAAGTTTTTTATTTCATTTTATAAAGTTAAAATCTTTTGTTTACTGAAGCTCGCAGATTTTTCTTCAAGAAGGAATAACAGTGATGTTATGACAGCGATAATTATTTCTTCTCGTGAAAATACGATAAGAAATCATGTATTTCTTTACAAGCATCTTAACTTCTACTGTAGGATCAATTATGTCTTATCAATTTGAAGGATCACAAGATGTGATTATCACTCATAATAATATGAAAAACATTTGTGAAATAATGAGACTCAATCAAAAAGGATACTTTTAGAAGAGATCTTGACAGGAAAGAGCATAATACTGGTGATTCTTTCAGCCACAAAATATAATCAAATAGTTTATCTACAATGCATTGCAGAAAATATGGCCAATGTATTACCACTGTCTCTTTTCCTCGGAGTCAGGTCAGCTCTTACAAACTTAGTGATATATGATCTGGTTATAAAATTTTTTCTTTAAGTTGTTCAAATATATACTTTGTAGTTAAAAGCTGTCTTCCATTTTCTATATGCAAGAATTTTTTGTTTTTATCTTTAATTCTTTAAAGATATAAGAGAGAGAAGTCTGTAATTAAATTTGTTTACATATATATTGAAAATTTGAAACTTATACATTAGAATGCCAAGGCCATCTGAATTAAAAATACGCCTTCAATTTTTTGAAGAATTTACATCTTCTGATATCTTAATTATTCAAGAAAGCTTTTTGAAGTCTCATCAAGCTTTTCATATCCCACAGCAAACAATATATCGGAAAGATAGGTTGGATCAAATGTTTGGTGGTCTTGTAACAGTAGTTTGAATAAAATATCCATCAAAAACAGATATTTCCTTCCTGATGCTTCAAATAATGTCGTAATGCCTGTAAAAAAATAATTCATAACTTTGTCCTTCCTCTTATAAACGTCATAAAGAGGCAAAATAAATGTTTCCTCTTTAAATTCTATTCAACAGTTTATTAAGAGTATATGTATTCTAGTGGGTAACTTCACTATATATATATATATATATATATATATATATATATATATATATATATATATATATATATATATATATATATATATATATATATATATATATATAATAGTTGGAGTGGTTTTCAAATACTGAAATGAATGCACTATACAGAAATGGGAAAGGTACATGGGAAAAAAGTACAAGCACATTATGGTTTGATCAAGGTAATTTATATACTTCAAATGAATTTCAATCAACCCATGTTTAACCCAGAGGGTCATTCTTGGTGATAGATCTTACTTTATGATCCACAGACGTTTTACCCCAAGGTTCCATTTGTCTCAGAAAAATTGTTTGAGAGCAATTATATTTATCAATATGTTTAGAGTTGGTTATGGAACCCTAAGCTCTTTGTTGTGTCTATATTAACAGATAGGATAAAATTTGTGAAAACAACTGAGTTATGCTCAGTTGAAATTTGTTCTTATGATCAAATACCAAGTATCTTTTCTTCAGCTATAAATGAATGTAAAAAAACGCATACTCAGTATAATCCCCATGGTGAAATAATTACTGCTATACACCTTTTTTATTTTTGAAAAAACACTACCTCAGAAAAGCCAAAAGGAATCTAGTTAATGTATCTTGGATGATTGTTAAAAAATTTCAGCTAAGATAAGACAAGCAATACGAGTTGCTAAGAAAGAATACTGGGGCAATATTTGGAAGCTACGAGAAAACCCATTTATCTTGCTTAAAATATTTAATTCGATTAATCAGAGTCTTTAATTCCTAAATTTCCTATAATAAAATGATTCTGAATGACCAAGAAATAAGGAATCTCCTGGATTAAGGTAATGCTTTTGTGTCAACATCTAATGACAAATGTATTTACCCTCCAATAACTTCAGATTATTTTTGTCTAGAAAATTTTGAACTTAATGAAGAAATCACCTTAGTTGAACTGGAACAATCAATCAAGTCTACAAACATTTCCACCCCAGTTTCAGATGGTGTCTCCGCAAAAAATATTTACATTTTTAAAACAAACTTCTGTGTAAATTTACTCGCATTATATAACAATATTTTCTTCTAAGATAAAATTCCCTTAGGAGGAAAAATTCCACTCTTTTGCCTATTCATAAAGCACACAAACCCAAACATGACATAACAACATATCGTTCGATTTCCTTAACTTTGGTTCCCGTAAAAAATTTTGAAAAGATTCTGAGTCAAAGAATTATCCTATTCATCATAAATCAACAAAAATTTGAAAATTTACGCTTGAGATTTCTTTTTTTTTTTTTTCGTGCCTGCTAAACAGCTCTTCAAATTCTTTATATTAACAAAAAGAGAAAAAGCATGTGATTAATATGTCAAAATATATACAGTCGGTTTATGATTCAGAATTTCATATTGATGGATTAATTCTAAAAAATTTGCAAATGGATATCAATGACAATATTGTAAAAGTGATACAAAACTTCGTTCAAGACTAACCCCTTAAAGTCAAATGATTAAAATGTATCCACAAAAGGTTTCCTTAAAAGAAGAGCCCCTCAGGGATGTCTTATATCCTACATTATTTTCTATTGTTAGGGCTGATTTCTTTGAGGTTATCCCCTATAGGATCAAAAGTTTAGTATATGCTGATGACATTTTTATATATGGGATCTATGAAAACCTTGAATCTATTAAAACAAAACTCTTTGATGCATTAAAAATATTGTGATTTGGTGTTCTAATTAGAAATTGGATATTTGCCTCAGTAAATATACTAATATTAAATTCTCTTATCTAAAAGTCGATATAAATTGGAGTTTTTCTATCTGTGGAGGATATAACCAGTGCAACAATAAAATTACCTTTTCTGAGCCACCATTGACCAAAGTAGGAATTTTAAAGTTTTCTTTCAAAATAATAAAACCTCTAAAAGCATCGATGTTCTAAAAATGCTTGCAAGAAAAAAATATGGTGTTAATCTTGTCACCTACTCCAGCAAGTTAACTCTTCAATAAGTAGCTTTTTCTGGTATAGTAGTCCTATTTTATCAAATCTCAATAAACCTTTCCTCCATCCGATCCACTGGAGATTTGTTATACAGCCACCCTTAAAATTACTTTGAGATTTACTAGATTCACTCCCAACATTATTTTTAAAAAAATAGATGCAGTTTTCATATAAAACAAACTTCAATTACTTAATTTTAAATTTTGGTCTAAGCACCTTTCCTTAAAAAGTTCTTTCCTCTGTGTACAAGTAAAATGGAAAATCTGTGTTTTCAATCGTCTCAGAATTCTTCAATGTCATCTGTTTTTAAAACCATTGAGGAAATTGATATCAGTCGGAATTATTTGATTCAGTTAGTACTTCTCCTTTTACTTTTCTTCTTACAGTATCTATCCACATTACAGATTTTGAATTTCCAAATAAGTCTTTACCTTTATATCAAACTAAAGCCTTGTTTACCGAATTTCTACATAATCAGTCCGATGCTCCCTGGTATATTGCAACTGATACTTCGAAATCCTCCTATACAACTTCTATCACTGCCTGGTTTCTTATACAGCTCATCAAATTCAGAATCAACAATATAAATTCTATCTTCATAGCAAAAGTTTAAGCAGTATGTCAAGCTATCGATGATTTAATGGTCTCTGGTGTTTCTAATTATATTTTTTCAGATAGTAAATCTCTTTGTGTGTCATTAAAATTTTCTCATTCTATCATCGGATTACTTAAAGTATAATTTGGGAGTGGAAAACAAATTGATTCAAGCAGCTAAGTTTTACACTGCTATGAAAATCATATGGGCTCATAAATATTATCGTCTGGAATGAAGCTGCAGACAAACTTGCAAAATCGATTACATATTTGCATGCGTTCTTTTCATAGATCTCATCAGATTTATCACCCTTCTATAAAAATAACTTATGATTTTTCTATAAACTAGAATATAATTCAAGTAAATATTATAAAAGTATAGGTGATTTATCAGAGTATGGAAATTTTTAATAAGGTATTAAAATACAGGAAAAAAGATGTTATTTTAACAAGATTCATACCTCGAATGCAAACTACGCTGCAATGTTGCATAAATTTAATTAAGCTGATTCCTTATGTAGATCATGCAAAGTCCAATATGATATGAACACATCTTATTTCACTGTCATAAATATAGGTATCAAAGAAATAAATTTCTGAATAAACTAGGTTTTTACAAGATAAAAATCTATCTCACATAAACAGTTTCTACAACTTATCGTAAAACATCCAAAATATATTATGGTTGTTTCAAAATTTTTGTTATCTCTTGATAGTTTCTAAGTAGATATTCCTGGGATTATTGGAGAGTACAACCATCACTGCTGCTAAAATTCTAAAAGTCACTGCTCAAAACAATTAAAGGATATTGTAAGTTTTACATAAAATAAAGGTATAAGTGAAATTTTTTTTTCGCTGAAAATGGAAAAAGAGAATCACAAATGAAAATTTTTCTGATTTTCAAACTGTGGAGTATGCTAATTTTGAATTCAACGTCAAAAACGTCACTTCAGCGGCAGTGAATGAAATTTGACTTCAACTGAATAAAAGACAATGAATACAACGATGATCGGTATTCAGTGAATGCTTTATTTCGATGAGTACGATGTCTCAGCGAAGTCATTTAACCGATTAAGAAGCTTCGAGAGTTGTTGGTAGGTTAGAAGGGGGTCAAACTCAAGCCGGAGTAGCGCAAGCTATTGGAGTGTTACAAAGTGTGATTTCCAAGATCTGGAACCGTTTTTTGGAGACTGGAAGTGCAGGCCGAAGACCAGGGCAAGGCCGTAGATGGGCAACAACGTCCAATGAAGATCGTTATTTAGTGTTAATGGCTCGGAGACACCGAAATATGAATGCTACTCTTCTCCAACAACACCTTCGCTCGGATACAGACACCCCGGTTTCAACTCAGACTGTCCGAAATCGGCTCCATAGTGTAGGTCTGTATGCTCGCCGACCGATGGTATGTGTTAAACTAACATCAAGGCATCGTTGCGACAACAGGGAGTGGGCAACCGAGCATGTGAACTAGAGGAGAAATGAATGGAGCAATGTTTTTTTTTCTGAAGAGTCCCGTTTTTCTGTTCATTCTGATAATAGGCGTATTTTCATCTGGTGGGACCGTGGCAGTATGAATAATCCAGCATTCGTGCAAGAAAGTGTCAGATTTGGCGGTAGGGGAGTGTTGGTGTATGGTGGCATCTCCATTGACGGGCACACAGACCTTTATATCATTTGAGATGGACCTCTGACTGGTCGCCGATATGGGGAAGAGATCCTCAGGCCTATTGTAGTCCCTTAAGCTGCAGCAATCGGAGATGACTTCATTTTAATGGACGATAACTGCAGGCCACATCGTTTCATCCTGGTAGAGGATTTCCTTTTCAAGGAAGGAATCGTACGAATGGAATGGCCAGCGTGTTCTCCAGACATGAATCCAATAGAGCACGTTTGGGACGCTCTAGGAAGACGAGTTGCTGGCTACCAACCACCCCCACAAACTCTCCAAGAACTGGAAAGAGCTCTTCTGGAAGAGTGGGACAGAATACCCTGACTTGTGATTAATAGCCTCATTAACTGCATGCCTCCAAGGTATTCAACGTTACTGGCCGTCCGAGGAAACCATACCCCATACTGAAAATGACTTCTTTTGAAGACAACACCTTTTCTTATTCTTTTTTTCTCATATGCACAAATTGTGTTTTTTTCCTTTTGTACACAAATGCTCAATAAAATGCATTTTTCTGCCAAACATGTGTAATTTATTCTCATATAACCTACTACGTCTGTCGACCACGTATCAATCAGCTAAAAAGTTTCCCAGCCACAAGATCCTCCTAAAACCGCAATATCCTTTAATTGTTTTGAGCAGTGTGTGTGTGTGTATATATATATATATATATATATATATATATATAGAGAGAGAGAGAGAGAGAGAGAGAGAGAGAGATTTCTAAACTTGTAAAATTAGTAAGCATATCTGTTTTTCCATGTATTGTATATTTTTCATCTATTTTCAGTAAGGTACATATTACATTCATCAAAAACCTTACAGTTGAGTTTTCTAGTATGAATCGTACCCAGCTCACAGTACCAACTAGGGTCGGGGAGAACAGAGTTAATTTAATCTAACTTAATATTGCTCTTTTCTACTTAAAACTCTAAGAAACCATAAGAAAATACTTAAATGTTTGGTTATTGAATACCGGTTGATTTCTTATAACCAAATTCTATCTAACTAGCTTCAGCCTGTGAGTAAAGGTATGGTATTAAGTCAATTTACTTTAAGTCTATAAACCATTAATTTGAGTCAGTTAATTTTTCTAACATAATAATGTAAAGAAATATAAAAGATAAGATATTTGAGCTAAATTGGGTGGGGTTTATATCAATATACCTTAATGTTTTTAAGAAAAAATGTGTATAGAGTTGATAAAAAATTAGCACAGCAAGTGAATTTGTAATTTTTAAAGGAAAAAGATAACTATGCATAATTTTAACTAAGATTTTATTAACTTCAACAATAGGGAAATAAAATTTATAAAAATAAAAGATAAAGTGGCGTTAATAAAATTTTAATGGAAGAAAAGTGGATATTTCATTGCAAAGCAAGTATTTGCAGTCTCAAAAATATATAGAACAATTCATAATTACATGATTAGTTTTTTGTTTCTAAATTTCATATGCAGCCTTTAATCCTTAATAACTGATTCCAATCTTCGTTATATGGATTCTGTAAAATCCTTCATCATATATTGTGAAATATTGTTCCAAGAAGAAATAAAGAAATTTTAAAATATTTTTTATGTATAATATTGCTCTTTTTTATTTCTTCTCTCGATACTGTGCAAAAGGTGCTCAATTGGATTAAAATCATATTGTGGTGGTGGGCGCAGCCTTCTTGGTTCACTAAAGCAGAAACTTTTTTTGTCATATTTCACGAATGTTTTAGTTCGTTGTCAAACTTAAAGATTGTATACCTAATTTTCGTGAGACTCTTCAGGTTATAAAACATTTCTATATCAGATAAAGTTGTCATTCTCCCATCAATAATTTCTAAATTTCCAATGCCGTTTTACGTCATACAGCCCAAAACCGTAACATTACCTCCACCTTGCTTGATGGTTGATCGAATGTTTTTCCAGTAAAGTGACGTTCCTTTTTTCTCCAAATTATTAAAATATTTTTTGAATAAAATATTTCAACTTTATTTCATCTAAAAAAAGTAACTTATTTCCAAAGCCTCGTTGGATTACATCTATATGAGTGTGCAAATTCATATCTCTTTCTCTGTTTACTTTACTAAAAAAGGGTTCTCTTGATTTTCTACTCTAAATACCATCACTATGTAGAACATTCTGAATTGTTCATGGTGTTACCTTTCCTATTGTTGGTGCAAAGTCTTTAGCGATAGTTCCAGCACTTAATTTAAGATTTTTCAAGGCAGTTTTAATATTTTGTCTTCTTTCTTGCCGCTCACTTTTACTGGACGACCATACCTAGACTTACTTCTCATTTATCATGTTTTTGTGTGATGATAGGGCCCAACTGTGAAAGAAGATATTTTTTAACTGTGTGCGTGTTTCCAATATTCCGGTAATTTTGCCCCATAATGTCAATGCAAACTATGATTTTTCGGATGGATCCAGAAACTTCATTTTTTTAGGACTCATTACTATTTATAACTTTAAACTTGACATTTTTCAAAGTTATTCATAAATTTATACCTTATTCGAAGTTTTAAGTAATTTTGAATAATATTTTTTTAATCTTTTCCTCTGGTATTATTTAAATATAGGTACAAATCACTCAATAAATTACCGGTCTGACACATATATGGCAACATTGTTGACGAAGCCATGTGATTTTCGAGTAGTACTAAGCTTCAAACAAGACGCGTCAAAATTTTATGGCATTATGAATGTTAGTTTAGAGGTTACAGCGGTTTTAGAGATCCCAGTTTTGTAATTTTCAAGACATTAAATATAAAGATATTTCGGGGATTGATTAAGCCACTTTTTTGACGAGGGAAAAGTACTGTTGGAACCAAATGCTTATCAAGCTACTGCTCTAAGCTAGCCATTAGAGTGCCATGAAATTTTGACATGTACTATTTAAAGGTTAGTTCTATCCGAAAATCACGTGAGTTTGTCAATACTGTTGCCATATATGTGTTTCAGACCAGCAACTTATTAAGTGGTGTGTGTGTGTGTGTGTGTGTGTGTGTGTGTGTGTGTGTGTGTGTGTGTGTGTGTGTGTGTGTGTGTGTGTGTGTGTGTGTGTGTGTGTGTGTGTGTGTGTGTGTGTGTGTGTGTGTGTGTGTGTGTGTGTGTGTGTTAATGTTACTCTATTGAACCGATACTTATTTTTCAAAATCTAACAAATTATTTTTTTTTTAAATTTTTTAACAAGTTTTTTCATGAGTTTTAAAATGTGTATTTTGGTTTTGTATTAAGTATGTAGGTAATATTGTTTAACGAGCAAAGTTAAATGTATGGTTGCATCGATATTTAAAATTATACTGTTGTGCCAATACTTTTTTGCCAACTGAAGGTATACTTTAGACGCATTTTCAAGCTATTTTTGTTAGTTCATATGTGTTTTGTTTTCTATTTAATATTTCAGATACAAAAAAATCTGGAATTGTTTACAAAAGTTTTGCTTTAATGAAACAATAAATGGGCCGAAATTTCATTTGTTTAAATTATATTAATTTGTTAAAAAAAGATACTATTATATATAAGAGAAAATTATTATTCATTATATATTTATGTGTATATATATATATATATATACAACAATGATAAAATATTATATAAATCAGTTATTTAAGAAAAGGATTAAAATTACAGTGGAAATATGAAATAAATCCTGTTTTCAGGCTTCCCACTGCTCAAAAATTATGTACCATTTTAAATACATTTGTACGAGTAACATTGTTTCAATAGTGCATTAATAATGATAAAAATATAAATAAAAAACAATTTTGAGCTTGGTAATTGTATTACAATTTATAAAATAATTATTAAAATGTAAATTTATGCACCATTAATTAAATTGAAAAAATAGATTATTGTTAAGATTTATTAGCTGTGCTTTTCTTTTTAATAGTTTTATACGAAAATGTTCACTTCCTCAGTCTTCCTTTTTAGAAACCTTTTAAATTACTGTTTGAATGAAAATATGTATTAGAAATTGATTAATCACTAGCATACTTCATAACAGCATTTATTAATTTTTTTGTTCTTTAGAGTCCTTCGAAACGTTCCACGATGCTTTTGAACAGATTAATGAATGCTTTAAACAAAACATTTCAACATGAAAATTTAAGCATACCACAAATGGAGTTGCATAGAAGAGGAGAGGGGAAAATGTACTGGAAATGTTACTTCAATGCCGTTTCCTGTTTTCGAAGAAAATAAAAATCACCTCTTTTAAATCAGTAAGTAGAATTTCTAATATCTTTGAAAGCAGATTTTGCAAGAGAAAACTTAGCATTATTTTTGTGAAAGAAAATTTCTTAGACATACAATTTATTTGCATCTAAATGAAAAAGTCTCGTATAAGGGATTTTAATATTATTATCGCTTACTTTACATTCTTATAATTTAACATGTCGAAATCTCTCTCTATATATATATATATATATATATATATATATATATATATATATATATATATATATATATATATATATATATATATATATATATGTATATAATATCAATAATAATTTCGAACCGATCAATATCTTATGATATTTGTATAAATATTAGAAACATATTACACATCCTCTAATGTCGGAAATATTATTTTAGAGAATCTTTAGAGAAAAAAAAAACTTTTGGGACAAAAATAAAATTTTCAAGAAAAACAGATACATATTCTTAATATAAAAGAGAGAGAGAGAGAGGGTTTAATACTTTATATATTGACAAAAGAATCAAATAGAGGCTTTCTTTATACGTCATCAGTGTGCGTCAATCAAAAGCGTGGATTGGAAATTTCCGGTTTGAAATACATATGTTCAGATTGAAAAACTTTCAATTATATATTTGAAAATCTATTCAAGGAATTAGAAAATACATATTTCTTACTTTTTAATAATTGTAATGGCTCAGTTCCACAACGTTAAGACAAAATAATCTATTAATAAAAGTAATTATTCTTCATAAAATGTTTGATCACCCAATATTTGAAGGATATTAAGCTGTTTTAATAGTCCATGATAATTTGGAAAGACTTTGCTGTCGTGTCTGCAAACACTGAAATGTCTTTATCTCTGGGTTTCGGTTTAACAGTTCATGGGTATGAATTCCACCTTGTACATGGATGTTTGCAGTGATTTACAACACCTTTAAAATGGTTTACTTAGCCCTCATGAGGAAACATGACATTTGAGCTAGCGAAAAAACGAACTAAACCAATTCTTGTCCGTAAGGTAGTGGGTTCAACATCTGGCTGATGGCAATCAAGCGGAGAGGGTTCTCTTCTGGTATTAAAGTTTGTAGAAAAATGAGCCAGTATATAGGTATCAACTTCATTTGATGTGGTGCAAAATTACGAGGTGTTTCGCAGGAAAAAACTGGCAAAGTGAAATGTATACAAATAACCAAACTCAACTTTTTATGAGAAGGCTCGATTATGGCACAGATTTCACTTAAAACAATATAACAAACATAATAATTTTTATTAGGTATATTTAGATTATGAGTCTAGTATTTCATATTATAGAGAAATTTTAAATGAAGAAGAAAAAAATCTAATAAATTTATAGATTTTAAAAATTGCAAAGCAATTAAGGGAAATTTGTTAAGTATGAAATTTATGCGAAAAATTTGAGTTAAATGTGTGGTAAACACTAAAAATCTAAATTTTAACTTACTTTAAACTAATGGGTCAGAGTGACTTGAGTGGTAAAAACAATTTTCTCGTGTCAAAAAATATTTGGTTCGATACTTGATTGTTGCTGTAGGGCCTATATATACAAGGAGTGTTCAAATGAAGCGTCGTAACAACGTAACCTTTCCTATATTTGTCTTTGCTGCTGTAGGAGAAGGCATACAAGAATACATACATAACTATGTTTGCTGAGATGAATTATCAGCTTTGAGAGGAGTAATCTACGGTGATGATCATTCAGGCCAAATCTCAGGAATTCCATGTTGGTCTGTTGGGAGTTTTATTGATATTTCTCATTCTCTAGGCACTCTAGGATATAGTGGAAAGGATCCCTTTGGAATCCATAGATACAAGTAGATGAAGCTACCTTTCCGAATCTGCGTAAATACTGTGGAAATGGGTCTTGAAAGCAGCTGCAGTTAGCAGCTAGTTGAGGTAAAGAGTACCACGTTAGATTGTTGGAGACTTTTGCGAGTAGATCTTTGTTAATTCGGCATGTTGTTGCATTGTTCCACAGAGACTGTCATTTCTATGGTATGAAGTACTTCAGTTGTTTGATAAGGGAAGATCTTGCACATGGAATCACTAATGCTTCCGATTCATCAATTTTCATGGTTTTCTTTGCAGCGATGTCTGAGCACTCATTTCCAGCATCACCTAGATGCGCTTTAATCCAATTTAGGTTGATATGTGAAATTGGAGCTTGCTAAATTGCTAGTTTTTCCTGTATGTTATGTATAATTGGTGATGTGTGTAATGGGTTAAGTAGGGCATGCAAAGTTGATGAACTATCAGACCAAATGTTTGCTGATCTTAGGTCTTGTGCGTCAATGATGCTGACAGCTTCGTAATGGCTATGGCCTCTGCCTGAAAGACTGAGCTCTTATTCCTCAATTTAATTTTATATTCTTGAAGTTTTTTGTCCTCACGGTAAATTATTAGGGTTGCACCTGTTTAACTGTCAATATATGATCTATCCGTATAGATATTGTACGGCATGCTTAGCTTCCTTTGGTCTAGTGCTGTTGACGGTGGTTTAGAGGGCAGATTGTGGATAACTATCCCTTAAGTCTTCTCCACGGATGCACACACTCTTTCTGCGCCGGATATTCATTGTTAAAGGCACTGGGGTTTGGTCTCCCAGCACAGTAGTTTCCTGCAGTTTCAACACCCTAGTTTTACACCCGATCTGGATGCAAGTAGGGTAAAATTGTGGCAGGCTTACCAGTATGTTGAGTCGAGGGCAATTGTGAATGTTGTAATGTAGCTTTTCGTGATTAATAACGTGAAGTAGCGCTGTAAGCTGTCTAATTGCCATTGTTTCCTATCAGTCATGGGCAGAGACCACAAGGATGAGCCATTAGTAACTATTTTCTCAATGACAGAAAGGTAAATTGCTTTAGTTATTTTATTTTTAATTCCCCAATCTCTTGCGATCATGGAGCGGAATCACTGGACAATTTGTATCATCTTTGTCTTTAGCTGCCTGACATGTGGTAGGAACGACATTTTGATATCTATTGTAAAGATATTTTAGTGTTTTATAATGCTTTAGGCTGTTATTTTCTAAAGCTAAGTGAGCTTTAGGTTGCTACAGTATTTGAAAAAAGTTGCAGATTCATTACAATGTGACTGTAGGGATGCTATTGTATTGCCTTCTACTACTAATAATGTGTCATTGGCAAAGGCAATCACTTTAGTATGTTCTGGCCAGGATGGTGTTAATAATTCATTAAAAAATATGTTCCACAGGATGAAGCCACCAACAGATGCCTGGGGACATCGCCTGGTGTGAGGAATCGTAACGTACCCTCCATCATGAACAGTGGTGAGTGATCTGTCTTCTAGAAAGCTGAATATCAGAGATGTTATATTACTTGGACATCTAGTCAGTAGCAGTGCTTGGCACAACCCAGGTAAACAAAGTAAGTTAAAGGCCTACTGGATATCCAGCACAATCAGTGCCACGTAGCTCTTTTAATGGTGTGATTCGTCAATTAGGTTTCTAAGTTTTTGGAATGTGTTTATTCTGTCACGCTGTTGCTTCCAAATCCGAATTGGTGATTACTAAGGAAATTCGTGTTATGCAGGTGATTTTTTAGCCTTCCTATGGTTAATCTCTACAAAACCTTCCCTATGGCTGATAATAAACAGATTGGCAGGTAGAAGGTCCGGTGACTAAGGTTTTTATTTTTCTTTAGATGTAGATAACGTGGCCCTGTTTGAATGGTTTAAGAAAAGTATTAAGCGTGAGGCAAAGATTAAAATATTGTAGGTGGAAAGTTGCATTTGCTTGAAAAAGAAGCTTGATAATCATATTGTCAATCCCGTTTAGGCCTGGAGCTTTTAAATTGACAAGATGCTTGCTATTGTACTTTAGTTCATTCAATGCAAAGAGTGGATCCATTGTGGTTGTAGGATTTAAGTACTAACTTCTGATGTGGTGGTTCTGATTGTCAGTTGCAATGTCATCTGTTGGAAAAGTAGCTTTCAAAAGGTCCTGGAGTATGGTGGTAGTAGTCTGACTATTGTTGGTTGTAGTCGTGAGGGTCTGAAACTGAGTTCTGCTGGAAAGCTTTAATGGTAATAATTCGTTCCATGTTCTTTATTGTTGGTAGCGCAGAATCCAACTAGCTCTGCAATTTTGCTTATAAAATTAATATTTCATAGATGGCCAAGTGTTGCTTATACTTTAGATACAGCTGATCTCTAATGACTGGTGTAGGTGCGATTTTCATTAATTTTCGTATGGCCCTTGTTTTTTGCTTTTGACTCCTCAGGCTGGTTGTCCACCAAGACAGGTTCATTTACTTAACTGGATGTCGGATACTGAAGACCTCTTCTGACGTTGATTTCATAACATCTATGAGTTGGATGGTTATTTGTTCTAGGTCGTTGGGTGTATTGGCATGTTGAAGTTCTATTTTAAGTTAATTCAGTTCGGGCTTGATTTTTTGAATAAACTTATGTTATTGTAGTTATTGTATCGTCAATTAAAAGTGATGATAGATTCCGAAGATATGCGAAATGTTATGCATTTATGATCAGAGCATTTAACATCGTCCGTCACTGCCCATTGATCTATTAGGCTGGAGGCAAAATTGTTTACTATAGTCAAGTCTGGCCATCCGATTCCAACAGGGCCTTCGAATGTTGGTGGGCTGTCCTGGTCGTTAGCAATAGAGAGATGGTGCTGTGTAATGTAGTCTTCCAAAAAAAGTCCTCTATGGTCATTAGAAGTATAGCCCCACAGAATGTTGTGCGCCTTAAAGTCTCCTCCAATAATTATTAGCATTCCCGGATAGCTTCATAAATTGTTATGTAACTGCTTAAGAGCAGTTTCAATCCTTTCATAGGGTGAGGCATACAGGCTGGCCAGAAGTAAAGGACGTGGTTGCAGATCCATCTGAATCACTACGAGATCTTTTGTTGATTGAATTATTGTGGGATTAAAGGGTGCATTGACAACGATGGCCGCTCTTGGGTTTTCCGGCCCCATTGTAAATACTTTCCATCTAAGAGGAATTCCCCAGATGCTTCCTTTCAATGCATACGGTTCATGTATTAAACTAATATTGATGTTGCTTGTGACTGTCTTGTGAAAATTGGGCAATTGCTGATCTGCTGCGTTGTAAGTTAGCTGGGAGACAAGTTATATTGCTGCAGGTTAGACTAGTTAAATTTTTATCAGTTGGGTGCTGTACACTTTGTACTGATGGTGAACTTTTTACGTTGTGACTACCGGTGTTTGAGGTTTCATTGCTGTTATGAGTGGGCATTTCAGTTAAAGTAATTGGCTGATCAGTTTTTTATCGGTTAGTGATGTTACGGTAAGTGGTTTGCTTGTAGTTTGTTCTTTTTCGTTTTTCTAGCTGTTCGTTGGTAAGGTTGTTATATGATGAGCAGTTGAAAACATATGCCGGGTTATTAGTAAGGTACTGACATTCTTTTTTATTATTCTCAAAACAGTTGATGCAAAAAGATTTATTTTTGGTGCATTCATCTGTCATGTGTCATCTGTCATGTTGTAAGTCAGCTTAGAGACAAAGTAGCAGGTTAGACTAGTTAAATATTTATCAGTTAGGTGCTGTATAATTGGTACTGATGCTGCACTGTTTAAGTTGTGACCACCGGTGATTGAGGTTCCATTGCTGTTATGGGCATATCAATTAATGTTATTGGCTGATCAGTTATATATCGGTTAATGGTGATATGGTAAGGGGTTTGTTTGAAGTAAGTTCTTTTTGGTTTCTCCAGCTGTTAGTTGGTAAAGTTTTCCTATGATGGGCAGTTGAAATCACATGCTTGGTGATTAGTGGGGTATTGAAATCCTTTTTTATTATCCTCAAAGCAGTTGATGCAAAAAGATTTATTTTCGATGCATTCATCTGTCACGTGTTCCGCGCCACATTTCTCACAAAATTTGACATTTCTGCAGTTGGTAATTGTGTGTTTTGGTGGGTTTGACAATTTTGGCATATACGTACTGTTAAAAAGCGGTCGATTCTCAATCTTCCTAAACCTAGGAAAATAAAGCAATTTTTGAGGAACTTTAGCCCCAATGGTCTTGGGAGTTCAAAGGTTCAATTGCGCAAGTTAAATATTCGTAGGGGTTTCCTAGTTTGGAGACACCTAATATCCTGTGGGTTTTTCAGACTTAAGTCCTCCTGAATCCCCTTGAGGATAATTCGTCAGTGATGGTTTCTGGAGTGTTAGAAGAATTAGCCGTATTTTTAACATTTCCTTTGGGATCATCGTAATTTTTTATAGTTAAGAATTGTTGATATCTGTGTTATGTCCTTATGGTTCCTGTATTGGATTTCGATATGGGTTTTTTTCATGTAAATACCTTTAGTTTAGTTCAGACATCACATTCAATTTGTCGCAGTGTTTATCCGATGTTGTCTGCCGGAGCTATTTTTATTATTAGGGATGGCTGAGATTTTATCGCTCGAATATAAGTTTTTAAAGTCTGTTGGATTGGTTCCAGGTTCTTCCTTAGAAATTAATGAATGGACTTTTGAAGCTTGTTGTTTAAGGATTTGATAATACAGGTAGGTTCTGCTCCTTTAGGACTATTATATTCTGCAGGAGTACCTTTGATGTTGTGTCAATATTATTGACTGGAGGTATTTGTTGAAGAGTAGCAGATTTGAATTCCTCCTTTTTTAATGAGCGTGAGGGATTTATCGTGCTACTCAGTCGGGAAAAGGAATCTGTCCCTACTTTTTAATTGTATGATTTTCTTTAGAGTTTGCAACATTTCAAGTGATGTTGCATCCTAAACTTTTGATTTTTTCCTTTTTTTCTGATTTGTGAAGGAGGCTTTGCTATCACTGGGTTCACAATAACCACTTCATTATGAGAGTTAAGATTAATAATAGTGCCAAGGTCTGAATCTAAACCATCTAATTACAGGTTTTCTGGATCATTTGTGTAGGTATGTTTTATGGGTAAATTCATTTTAGCCATTATAATTTGCGTGTTCAATTAGGATAATGTAGAAAGTTGATTAAACTTATAAGCTTATTGATGAGAAAACACATAATGTAAGGATGAGAAGCTACTATTAATGAAAAAACGTTATAAATGCAAAAGATGACATTAGGTATAGCGGAAGTGACCCAGATGATATGACTACTCCTCTTGTACATCAACCCGCTTACCCGAGGTACAGATTGAATGAGTCATATCCCTGTGATTTAATAAAATAAGTAATAAATTATAATGAAACAGACAGTATCGTGGAGAAAATACCCATGAAAAGTTTTATCAGAAAATCCCATGAGTGTAACCCTACTGATGGTGTAGTGCTAAAAATTTTAATAGTAATTAATTACTAATAAAAAATAAGAGATTATAAAGTTTAAACATATATAGGGAGTCCACCAGATAAAGAAATGCGATTTTCAATGTCATCCTTATCTTAATTTGGTTCTAAGCTATTTCAATTTAAAAAAATAATTTGAATTTGTGCTTAGAATTTATTTTGTATTTTTTTAAATGGTAAGAGAAATAATATCATAAGCATCTAACTCGATGAGACATGGATGAATAAGGGCTGCTCTACATTTTGGGTAAAGTTTCACTCATGTAATATTTAAGTTTAAAAAAAATTTAATTTTCAAAATTTTTTAAATATTCAAAATTGTTAGATTAGGTAGGAAATGAACACGCGTGAATCGTAGAGCCTTATATAAGGTGAATTAAGTTAGTTCGACTGATATTCATCAATTATTAATAAAATTAAGAGTGTTTAAATTTTAATTTAAAGAAATTTGTGAATGTGATTAAAATGCAAACTAAATGGGGTATTTTAATGGGATTGGTTTTGTTTATTGTTGAAAATAAAATAAAACAAAAATAATAATAATAAAATAAAATAGAGTTTTGTTTAAAGAGCAAAAAAGGAGGGGGAAAAATATCCCAAGTTACTAGGACAATTAGGATTAGAGATAAGTCTATACTGAACATTCGGGCAGCATGGTCACTTAAGAGGGTCAAAAGATTAGTAAGTGACCGAAATTTAGAAAATGCGATAATAGGTTAATGTGAACATGGGGGCTTATCCAGCCCAAATTCCATTTCTCCAAGACAAACGCTAGTTATAGAACTTCTAAGGTTAAGTGACCAAGCCTTAAATATTAACCATTTGAAAAATTTATTTAAAAAGAAGTATGTAAAACAATAGGTTATATGATTATTTAATGGAGATTTATAGTTTACTGTCCAACAAGTGAATTATTAACAAAAAATATGAAAATTAATTTAATTTCATGTCTATCTTCTTACTACTATGCATTGCAATTTCATTACATTTAATTCCAAAATCCATTAAATTAAACTACTCTTAACTATTATGTGGAAAAAAATTGTTATTTAACTAAAAGACAGTTTACGTTATATGTGAATTAAATATTTTACTTAGGTTAAATTAATATTCAGATTAACTGTATTATATTGAAGTTATTAAGATTTATAGATTTATAAGAAATATTGTTCCGTAGATCATTTAGTAGACCTAAATTAATATAAAATATCAGAGTTTGAATTATCATACCTTTGTAATAAAACAATTATAAAATATTAAAGATTAATTTATTTTACAAGATGTGAAATACAAGAAGATGTAATTGTTGAATTAAAATAAAATAATAATTAATAACCATATATAAACGTTATGAAAATTGCAAGACATTAACAAGTAATGTTCAATGGTACAATTTATAATCATAAATTATTATAAAATCTTAAAATTAAAATTAACATATTAAAATAAAAAATTAATTCTCTTAGTTATATAATCGCAAAATAATAATAAGAATAATAAGTGAATAAAAATAATATAAATAAAATCTTGCAGGTAAAAATCTTTAAAAAGATTGAAAAGGCTCAGATAAGAATGCGAAGAAGTTACAGTCCTAACTTAAATGTTCGAGAGAAAAAAAAATATTTAAAATCCACATACACACAAAACTAGATTGAAAAAAAATTTAAGTTCCAAAATTTAGGCTTAACTGCTAAAGCGAAAAGTTCAAGTCCACAAGACGAGTTATGAAAAAGTTTAAATCCTGGATTTAACTTTTCTTCCAAAGTGAGAAAGTTAATATCCAAAAAGGAGACTAAAAATAAGAAAAGTAAGTTATATTTAATAAAATCTCTTCTAAATGTGCTCATTAGAAGCACATTTAGAAATAAGGAACTTAGAACTTTGTTCCATGGTGATACGACAATTAGGAGCCGAGAAAACAGCTGATTAATATTAAATTAAATTAATTAATTATGCGAGGAAAAATTAGTGTCCAAAGTGTTATAAAGAAAATGAACAGGTGGGCATAGAGGGAAACAAAAAGTAGAACTTGGAAAAAACTACAGTATCAATGCTTTTAAATAGGGGAAGAATGAAGAAACATGGAGAGAAAATGTGAAAATAAATACAATTTCTCACAATACACTAATTAGCCCATATCTCATTAATTCATACTTAAAAATTATTATAAATATTACATACTTTTCAAATATGTAATATTACATACTTAAAAATAGCCAAAGAAACCTGCTCCGAATAAATATAAAAATATTGGAGTGGATTGATTAAAAATTAAAAAGTTACGGTAGTTTTAAGATAAGAACTACAACAAAAATATTCAAAAATACACACAAATGGAATAAAAATATAAAATTTGCAAAATTACAGAAAAAGGACAGTTGATCTTACAATTATAAATTACAGATTTTTGGAATCGTTATAATATCCACTCCAGTTTAAAATCTATTCTAGAAAGATAGGGCAA
Source organism: Latrodectus hesperus (assembly GCA_037975125.1). Taxonomy (NCBI): domain Eukaryota; kingdom Metazoa; phylum Arthropoda; class Arachnida; order Araneae; family Theridiidae; genus Latrodectus; species Latrodectus hesperus. Next base: position 3,018,734 of record CM075854.1, on the reverse strand, counting down.
TTAGAAGCGAAATCATTAATGAATAATTAAAAAGGTGGGAAGAAGATTTTGTTAAAAACTGACGGAAAACATTTATTTTATGTACTTATTAAAAGATCAATAACCTCAGTTACATTTATACCATCAACACAATCTATACATCAAAACGCGCGGAATCACAATGCGCGGAATGTAATAATACGAAATCTTGGCACTTACTTTGGTTTTAGCCACTCATCATGATGTTAATTAATCCAAAAGAGCAATGAATAATAAAAAAGTGGTTGAAATATCCAAAATAACTTATTGAAAAACAAATTTCTACTTTTCAAAATGCAACAAAGTTCAGATCGATTGTATTTGTGTGATAGATATCCTCTCGCTCTGAATTATAATATCCTCTTAAAATAATTAATTGCGGCCTTCTAATTAGCCGCGATAGCAAAATCCCTCAATTCCGTTGCTGAGAGTGTACAAATAGCAGGAGAATGGAGCAAGAGATCTAGGGATGCGATTAGAGTCTCCGTCGTGGATCGGAAAAGCGCAGGTAGAGCAGAGGCTCTTATTAAGAATGACGTCCAATTGATGCGACAGTACATGTGAAGACAGGACTGTGTTGAACAGAAAAATTAACTCTGGTCTGTACTGTAGGAAACTTGAAGCCTACGCAGGTCCATCAAGGAAAAACGACCGGGCCTGCTCACGAAGGGTGTAATTATGCTCCATAATAACTCACGTCCACACGTCTCCAGGATCACATACCTGGAACTGGCCAATTTCAAAGAGAAGAAACTTGACCTACAGTCCAAATTTCCATGAAATTTCCATGTGCCCACTCTGTGATTTCCATGTGTTTGGTCTCCTGAAGAAGCATTGAAAAGAAAAGTGATTGAACTCGCACGACGAACTCAAGGACACTGTGAAAGAGTTAATCTCGTCACGGCCACAGGAATTTTGGAAACAAGGAATCCTTCAGCCCGTTAATTAATGAGATCATTGTGCTGAGACTAAGAGTGCGTACATTGAATAAAATCTTCATTTATACTTACAATATCTTTTCGTACCTTTTCATTTGAAAACCCCATGTATAAAGCAATCATTTGGTTTAATGTCCCTCTGTTGACTTCATGTGGAAATGTGAAGAGGGTGATGCCAGATCAGATATTGATTTCACCACTTGGCTGGATTCAAAATCACAATGCCGTTGACTGTTTTAATGACTTCGGTTTGCAGAAAGTGGAATACAAAAATTTATCGCCAAAATATAAACAGATAGACCGCACTAGACTGGTGAGCGAAAGTACCACTCTCGAAATCAGGAGGTAGTGGCTTCTGACTCAGGTGAAGCTCGAGCTCAGATATCAACTTCATCACTTGACATTAATTCAAAATTATGAGGTGATTGATGATCAGAAATAGGCAACCAGAAACGTATCACAATGACTTAACTCTTGATAGAAAGGTTTTTTTATTCTCATGATTGTTGCACATATTTTCACTTTATTAAACTGACAGAGGAAAAACTTTATTGGGACCTCAAGCTCTCACACACAGCATAGGTAATTCAGATTACACAAATTTACATTATACCCTGTATTTCATATTAGTTTAACAAATTTGAAGAATTAACAAAGGCTTAGAACAAAGTATGCAATGAAAGGATTTTAAGGGCAAGCAGCAAGTCATTTGGATTTTTTTAGTTGAGCGTGACTTTGTTAATTATTCAACTAAGAAAAATTTCTTTATTATAAGTTATTGAACCTTGTAGCTTATAATTTTTCATACTAGAATATTGATGACGGTTTCAGTTGTAACCATAAGAAGGCATTTAGAGACACCTCCTCGTAGTAATCCGTAGGTTTCCCTTAAGTGATGGAGAGAGAGAGAGAGAGAGAGTTGCTCACATCAATTTCCATACAAAGATTCATTTTTCTTATTTTCCATTTTTGTCCGATTATTACTTGATTAAAATATTCTTTCATTTGAAGTATTACCCCCTTCTTTTTGTAATTAACCTCTTATTTTCTCTACTAGTAAAATACATTTTTCAACGTTTCCTTTTGTATTTTTTCTTAAACAGAGATAAAATTATGTATAACAAGGAAAGAAATTAAAAGAGATAATTTACAAGTCAGAAGTGATGAATTTATATGATCTGGTCAATATAAAATAGTTTAAATTTATATTACTATATATTAACAATTGATATCAATTTTATAAAGATTTAGTTTTGTATTCTTTTTATACACAAGGTAATAAAATTGATTCAGAATTGAATAGCTAAACAGCTGAAATATTGTAAGATGCTTTGTCTTCAACAACGCATTGCAGTCCAGGACATTATGGAAAAATGAGCCAAAGTCACATCTCAAAGGAGACCTGTGCATATTAAAAAGATATGACACATTTTCCATCTTCAGCTATTAAATGTTAGGTGATATTGAAACTGAGAACTTTACCTCCGAAAACCACAAAAAGTGAGACCATTTCATTCGTTTTTGGGAAATGTTTTCTACATAGGATACCTGAGGAATTTGTGCTGGTATATCATTAATAATACACTAATCATTGTTAAAATGTTAGTGTATTTTGATTCTAAATATAATTACAAGCATTACAATTTCATTAAAATAGTCAATACATACACATACTATGTATCATTAAATGATCTAGTTGTTAACGAAAAATAGTAAAAAATATCTGTTCAGAAATACCAATTTTCTTAGTGACCAAATTCTTATAAATTTGAGGACAATCTGGTGGAAATATGATTTCCACAATGTAATGAAATCATTACCTTATGGATTTATTTATTTTATTACATTACATATATTCAGACTTGTATGCTTGATTCTTGAGATCCGCTTGTAAGTCTTCGTCGATAATAGGACAAATACAATGACAGATGTACAGCCACAGAAGAATAACGAAGAAAACACCCAGGGCCATGGTGGGAATCGAATCCACTCTCCTACGCTCTCAAGCGATTAGCGGTGATGCTTTAGACCACTCAGCCACGGAGCGCTTTACCTTATGGATAAGACTGAAAAGATGATCTTCCTTGCTTCCACTCATGTGAAGACAATTTACGATCATTGCGCAAAATATATAGCTCAAATTTTACCCATAATAACAATCTGCAGTTGGCATCTCTCTCCTTTGAGTTTTCTAGAATAATTTTAAGGAGGAAATTTCACTTTCCAAAGTTTGAGTATCTGACTGAACCTTTATTTTTATTCTTTATAAGTCGTAATTAATTAATAAGAATTATCGTAAATAAATTAAGATAATTATGGATTCTGGATCTAATTCGATGAAATTAGTTTACTAATTTTAATCAGTAGTTTAAATACTAATGACATTTGATTTTACTCACATTTTTAATTTTTACTCGATTCACATTTTTAAATTTTAGAAAATGTGACACATTTTTAAAAAATATTATGCAAAATAAACTGAATCGGGTACTAATTCTAAATTTGTTCTAACTCGGTGGCAGAAATTTCTTTTATATTTTATTTTACTTTTCAACTTATTCTTATCTATTGACCAAAGAGCAAATTTTCTAAAAAATTTAAACATTTTATTTAAATTTATGTAAAAAAAATAATCTGTAAATTGAGTTAATATTCTAAATTTTTCTGAATATGATAACTGGAAGTGTTTTTGTTAAATGTACGTAATTTTTGACAGCGTGATACATTTTCCAACAATTTCAAATGTTTTGCTTCAAAATTATTTAAACAAAATAATCTGAATCGGGGATTCAGATTTTAAATTTACTTGAATCCAATTCGATGTCCAGAAGTATATATATATATATATATATATATATATATATATATATATATATATATATATATATATATATATATATATATATATAAAGTGCACTCTAATTTTTTAGGTGTAAGTCAAAATTTCTAAATTGAGCTTTTAGCTTCAAACTATCAGTAATTTAAACTACAGTTAATTTTATATTGTTTTTTACCTCTTACGAATCTTTATTTTCATCTGTTACAATTTTATTTATACATGTAAGCTGTAATTGATAAACTAATCTAACAACTTCGTTAAGAACAATGTACAAATTCTTTCAAATATAATTGAAAAATGCTTAAATTTAGTACAAATATCATCTTAAGCTTTATCAAAGGGGATATTTTTTGATTTTTTTTTAAATCAACATCTATCAATTGTGGCAAATTTTGCAATTTAGATGTAATCGATTGTTGATAGAAAATAAATTAGATCTCATTGTTCCAAAGAATATTTGAAGAGAATTTCATTGCAGAGATAAAAATATACTTTTGAAATTTTCGACATATATTTTTGTCATATGTATAAAAAAATGACTTCAGTGTGTTGCCCAATGTCCAAAATAATGAAAAAGCAATACAAAAAGAAGAACTTGTGCCTGATTATGATGTGCAAACACCTTTCTTGTGGAAAACCAGCTGAATCTTCTTTGAAATGGGCATATACAAGTTCTCTATGGCAGAATGTGGAATGTTGCTCTGATGAAACTGCTCTAACTTCTGCAGAGATACAGGAGAAATATGACGAGATTTCACTTTCTTTCAAACCAGACCATAAGAGCTCCATGATGTGATGTTTAATTCCTTGATAGGACTGTGTGGCTACAGAAGATATATTATTGAACACTCATGTTACCGAAACCAAGATTGAACAGTTTGACGATTACGGTAAATCAGGTAATATCCTCTTGATAGGTGCAGTCTCCAAACGGAAGTAGTATCTGCACCGTAGAATGAAGTTGGTGAGCCAAATGTGCTAGTGACTTGTTCATGTAAGATGAGAGGGATATCTACTCCAAGTTACGAGATGAGACCCCAAACCATTGCGGTACACGTACCACTCTTGCAAGAAGTCTTGGTTGTAGGCTTTTACGAGAATTTCTTGCTGCCATTGTGATTGTCAATGCAACGACCTGAAGAGTTTCCATTACCTGCCCCCTTTGGAACTCCAACAATCTTCGTTTCAGCTTCACTTAAATGAAATTATGCAAAGAGTGATTTGCAATTAACTCAGACGCCCTTGAGAATAAGCAACAATATAGCACGAAAAAAACAGTATTTGTGTATTTAACATAGTTCTAAATTATCACACACTGAAGTCACTTTTTTCAATGAGTTTATATTATTTTTAGCAACCACTGTGTTTAAATAGTCCTTCAATCTGCTTTTGAAATACTTTATTATTACAAGGTTTGTTTGTTGCCGTACTGTCTCAGTTGCACGTGATTAAAATGCCTGGAACTTATAATGGAGAATTGAAAACTATTAGAAAAAATGACAGCAAAGTGGGGGAATTCACGACTTTTAAAACAGAAAGTCGAAACGTGTTAACTATTCAGCTATCTGCTTAATGAACAGCAAGAGCAGAAAACCATTTAGGAGTTCTTTCTTGCAACAAAATTATCCCTTATGATTTTGCAATCGATGCCAGTTGGACCTTACATAATTTGCTATTTATATTTTAAATAAATTTCTTAAATTAAGTTTTACGATTTAACCATGATTGCCAAATTTCACATGATTGATTTTATAAGTAAGTCAAAATTAATTATTCTATAAGTGAATAAATAGTACGTTTACTTCATTTATGTGTTCTCCTTATAATACAAGTCTTACATTTCTTTGCAAGCAATAACAGAAACATGTCTTCAAACATGTTTTTTGATTTTTCTCTTAACATTTATATTTGCTATTACCTAATATAAGAGTGTTAAATAAATATATTAATTATTTCAAATTGTGTCATTATATATATATATATATATATATATATATATATATATATATATATATATATATATATATATATATATATATATATATATATATATATATATATATATATATGCAAAATATTCTCCCTCCTTTTGTATGTCATTCGCAGCACAAAATAATTAAATTTTTATTTCTAGGTAGGATGCGTAGCTTTTTTCTCATGATTTTCCAATGCACCAGTTTTACAATATTTTAGAATTTTACAAGATTTCTCATTGTGACCTGATGCTTTTTATTCATGAGTTTTCGCATTCTCATGTCTTTACATTCTTTAATTTTTAAACCATGTGCTTTGAATTTATATTGCCTTTAAGCTTTATATCTTACAAAATGTCACATAAAATGTACGTATTTGTTATATGTGATTGTGTGAAATAAAGTCCTTACAATGGTTTTACAAATGATGTTTTGTATTAAATACTTCATATGTATATTACACATACTATAATACATACTGTAATGCATACTAATATTGTCATGCTTCTTATGTATTACAATATTAATTTGCATTAAAATTATTAACTCTTTTTACTTCTACATTTAATTAATGATAACTTTTAAAGTTTAAAATATGATTTAAAAATCTCTAGAAGCCCACATTAAATTAAATTTAAAAAACTAATAGTAGTGTGAGTGTTTATTACGTTAATATTTGTAAAATATTGTTTTACAAGTACCTTATAATAAATGAAAACAATACTTTGAAAGCAATAAGAAAAATGATTATACGAATCCTTAAATTGCTTTGTTTATTAGTAAGGAATAAATTGCTACTTGTATCTAAAATTTAATGCATATTTCTAGTTATTTGAAAGTTGTTTGATTTATGGAAGTATAATTGTAATTTATATGTATACACTTCTGTTGAAAACTTAAAAAAATTTTTAAATTTTAAGTGGATAGCCATGAAATTGCAGAAAAAGCATTCTTGCGATAAGTACAATGAACACGCAATTCCGTAGAAAGGTCATGCCCCTGCAAATCTCAGGAACGAAACAACACAGGTAATATATGAGCGTACGTAAAACACCTGCTTCTCAAAACTACAATAAAAGAACAACTACAATAAAGGATCGTTTCAGTATTTCACGTGACGCAAGAGTTCTTTGTCACATTGCTAAGTAGCAACATATTAACCAAATAGCTCTCTCTTTTTTAGAAAATGTTATTTTAACTATCACATTTTAATCACAAATTAGGTGTTTTTTAAAAATTTAAGCTTGAGATATTTGAATTATCAAATAGACCTGTGCTTCCCTTTTTGACAATGATGGAATAAAAGAGCACTTTTTCACAGAGATTTAAATCAATTAATTAATCAATTAGTATTAATGGGTGTGTTTTGTATAAAATTCGACACTAAAACTGTTCCAAGCATTTATCTTTAAAAATTTATTTTCTTTAGAAAAACGCTTTTTGCACCATTAGATATTCAATATATTAGATAACTCTATAAATATTATATTTATGTAAAATTAACGATTGAATTTAATTTTAAGTGCACTCCTAAAGCTAGTCCAAAAAGATTCTTATTCATGAAAAATAATAATTAAGTGTATGTACTTTGCTCACAAAAATATTTTTTAAATTTTTTAAAAAAATCTGAAAAGTAAATGTGTTGATATTTAAGCAAAATTCTGTACTTTATAGACTTCAATGCTGCCATTTTAAAGAGAACAACATTTAACTGTCACTTTTTAATTACCGTATTTATGCGAATCTAATGCGCATATCCATTTTAAAACTTTAAATAATAAAAAAATTATTTGTCGGCGAATGTAATGCGCATCAATAGTATGAGGAATTTATTGAATCTTATTTTATACAACAATGGATTTGTATATAAACTATCAATCAATGGTAGGATAATTTTATTTAAATTTAGATACCATATTTTTTCATCAATGGATTTATACATATTAAGTGGCAGAACATAGAATTAACCTATTAGTGGGCTATTGTTATGTGAAACAATCATTGTTAATTACCACTACCGTATATACGGTACCTATCGTAAAATAGGAAACTGAAATAAATCATAACATTTCAATCTAGCTAACAGTTTCTACAATCAGTGATTAATAGTAAACGTCTTTAATCACTAATTTTTTTCATCACGGGAATCCTCGCAGCTCTCTTCGTCAGAAGCAGATTCATTACTTCTTTCCTCATCCTCGGCTGTGCAGAGCACGTCACCTTCAGTGCCATTCAATGAATTTGAAATGCGGCATTTCTTGAAAGATTTCACAATCATTGGTGCTTCGATGGTTTTCCAGGCAGCAGAAACCCATTGTGAAACAATATGCGGTGCAGCACGCTTAATTTTTCCTGTCGGGGTCAATTCACGGTTTGGCTGACAAAATCATTTTTCGTACTTCACCTGAGTGTACCCCTTAAAAGGTTTATTTATACTAACATCCAGGGGTTGTAACACAGATATGATCCCTCCAGGAATGATAACAAGATCACTGCCTAGCCTGTGCATCTTCTTTTTTACGTCGTAGGTGAGATGAATCCACGAAATACGTCCAAAACATTGATGGTGGATTGAAGAGCCAACCGGGATATCGTTCCCATACATTTCGGAGCCAATCAAGCATTAATGATTACGTCATCCACCCCTTCTCTTTGTTTCGAATCAGGACATCATCTGGGAACAACTTTTCATTCTTAGGAGATATAGGGGATGTTTTTCGTTTGAAGATTAAGAAAAGAAGAAGTTTGCACCCGTCTGCTTTTATTTGCAGCATCACTGTTACGCATTGTTTCACACCCTGAAATTTTGATGATAACTTCCTTAGTCCCTTTCTCCGTAATGGTGTAGTTACGAGGCATATCAAACCAAATTGTCAGCGTTGCCAATTTTCCCCATTGAAAAATTCTTTTCCTTCCGAAGTATGATGACATACCGCTGAAATGTTAATAGTTTTCCCTCAAAATCTGCTGGAAGCTTTTGGCATATTGTTGTACGGCGTCTTAGAGATAATCTCATCCGCTTCATAAACCAATCCACCCATCCACGGCTAGCATTAAACTTTTGTTTCGGTATAATAAGATTTATGCCTCCTCTTTTGCTTAATTTTTTATGGCGTCACTAGTCACAGGTTGTCCATTCCTCCTCCATTCACGTACAAATTCCAATACTTTTTCTTCAATTTTAGGGTGTCTTCCTTTGCGAGGGCCAGTGAATTTCTTTCTACTAGCTTTAGTTGCAAACAGTACCAATTTCTGTTGCTGCCACAAGCGAACATGCTCTCATCTATGTTAAACTCCCTACCTGCCTTTCTATTGCCATTTTTTCAGTATAAAGAATTAATGTACGTTTGAAAGTAGCGTTATATGACATTCTTCTTCGTTTGCCCTCCGATTCGTGACTACGTACTCTGCAGTTTGTATCCTCTATGCAATAATGTGTCAATGATAAATGTAATGGTAAATGTAGTCGGGAAATACAGTAATCCATTGTAACTATTTAAATTTGGTTGACGTCATCGGCGAACTGCTGACCTTGCACTCGAATCTAATGTGCCATCGAATCTAATGCGCACCCCAAATTTGAATACTACATTTGGCCAAAACCCTTGCGCATTAGATTCGCGTAAATACGGTAACTTTCTCCCTTAAGATATCATGTAATCATCTAAATCATTAACCCTAAGGAAAAAGCCGCTTAAGTTAGGAACATGCCAATAATTATAATTTATCATAAGAAAAATATTCATAAATCAAGAAATTTGGATGAATAAGAAATGAAAGCTTTATAAGGCTGAAAAAAAGTGAACGGGGCACCTTGATTACAATCATTTGGTGTCACATTTTTGGAATAACACGTTTTTAACTGTGTTTTTTATCAATAAATATTTTATTCAGCACTTATATACAAAGCAATAGTTTCTTATTTACTATCAGATTTGCTGTAATTTAGTTTGAAAATGTTATTGGGAAAATGAGTACTATATATTCAACTGCAAAAGAGAATATTGTTTACATTTTACGTGTTTGTTATAGTTAAAAAATTTAAATGATATTTTAAATAATTACATTAAAAGGTTCTGCTTGTTTATTAAATTATATAATTACAATTATCTTTCATACACTTTAATAATATATTTTATACACTTTAATATACACTTTTCATACACTTTAATATTGTATCAATTACTAACATTTAAGAATTGTTATCTTCATATTCCATATGAACATTTCTTAATTGCTTTTAATATCAAAATATTGTCCATCCATGCTCTCCTGTAAATACAAGCTAAAATTAAAATGCAATTCATTTAATTTTTTCTGACTAAAATAAATATGCATATCTTATCTTATGACTATTTTTTATTTCACCTGAGTATTAAATTTTTAAATTACAGGCATTCACTTTACAAGTTTATAAGTTAATTACTTTTTTTACCGTAAAGTAACTTATTGATGTTGTTTACATATATCATACAAGTTGTAAGTCACTACAATGACTAGATTATTCTCTCAGTAAAAATTACTTTCAATAAAACCTATATATTATTTGCATTTGGTTATGAATAATAAATGAATAGCTTTTATCGAAAGTTAAAAATTATGCATTATAAACATTGTAAGTGTATTGGGAAAATCTAAAAAAATTCAAACTTTAAAATTTTTCAAATTTCATTTCGTTAATTTCAGATTGTCCATTGATACTGTTGTTGAAATTATTTCCAAGATTACCCCTGAAAAGTAATTGTTAGTTGAATCTAGTAGAGTCAAGCATGTTAAAATTAACTATAAATAAATATGCCAGTATGACACACATTTTCTGTTTTCCAGTATATTTTTTATTTGCTTAAAATGAATATTTTCCTTTTATATTTAAGAATACAGAGTTTATTGAAATTCGTTTAATATTTTCCTCATAAAGTTTAAGGTAAATTTAAATTTTTCTTACCCTTGCAAATAGCAGTTATATACTCATGTACATATACATTTATGATAGAAAATATTTTTACACCACGTAATGGACAACTTAACTTTCTTATAAGCTATATCTATTATGTAAATTAATTTTAGGAAGAACACTTTTCACAGATAGTGGGCCATATTCACGTATCGCTAGCTAGGAAACTAGAAAAATTCCCAAATGTTTACCCAAAAAGATGTAAATGCTGAAGGCAGAAGTGCGCAATATCCTTTCTCTGGTGTTTAACAATTTCTCGGATCAGAAACGGACTTTTTGCTGGGAAAAGCGTTGTTCTGCTGCAACACTATAGTTATTAATGTGATGGTATATATTTAAAGTTTTTTTTTCATAAACAAAAAAGGAATTTTTAGATTTTGAGCTCATACTCATTGAAAATATTTTCAGTTTTAAAATGTAGTTTTACTCAAAGAGCCTGAATGACCGTTACACTAGTTCGAAGAAAAAATATTTTGACAACACTTTCTGGATGTACTCGAGATTTCCGAAGTAGACATTTTACTTTCAAATATAACTATTACATGGCACAACAAGTTATTGCGAGAAAAAGACAAAATGAATTTGAAACATTAAATGACTACAGTGGTCTTACACAAAAGAAACCTAATAAGGACAATACATAATTACAATATTGCAATTTACAACTAATTATAAAAACACACTTCTATTCATGATATCACTGAGCATGAAAATTAATGGTTTAAAACATTTTCAATACACTAACCATCAGGTTCGACAATACACTCCGTTCTGAAAATCACGTATCTACCTCTGAACGCAGATAGTCAACATAGTGGTGAATACTGCCTTTTAAATCGGATACAGCTATCAAACGTTTCCTATAATCCTTAAAACCAGAAGTCACAGCTATGTCTCAAAATGTCTATCTCAATAATTGTTGAAATGGAATTGCGATATGTGGTGGAACTCCTTCTTGGATGAATATAGGATTTTAAAGAAGCCTTGTTGCTGGTGAGTAAGAATTACTTGATGTTATGTGATGCTACAGATGCATGTTAATAGCACAGGTAGGGTAAGTTCATCAGGGGGTCAGCTCTTTAAAAATACTGTCCAATTAGGAATTTAACAATGAATCTACGCCATATGATTATTTTAATATAATAAAGTGTATGTTATGCACTACTTAAGAGATTTCTCTCACTTAACTGCAACAATTATGAATGTGCATTGATCCTTCAAGGTTTAAATGAGCTTTGTCCGGCCACAGAATTTTCCAAGACCAGGAATCATCAAGCGCCATTCTTGTGAGAAATTGTAGAGCGAATGTTTTGCGAGAGTATCCAGATCATTTCGTTCCTTTAAATATTTAACACTAAAATAGTATATTATTGATGCATTTCTGCTCCATTAGTGAGATTAACTGGGTTGACTGCTAAAACATCTTCCATTTTACACTTTTCGTGTCTCCTTTTCATCGAAGCCTTCTATTTGTTTTGCTTCTTTAGCCTCAGAAACAAAAGCAATCAAGCTTGCTTCTGCAAAGTTTCTAATGGTATAATTTAATCCATTACGACAGTCATTCAATTTGTACGATGGAAAAACAAGTTTATAGCACCACTAAATATTTTTGCTGCAGATTTTTCAACAACTTGCTCTAGAGGAAGAAAGGAATTTCCTTTAGCTTTTCAAAGGCAGTACTTCAAGATTTTTACATGGATGATTGTCTCTCTGATGCTTCAGAAATTTGTGTTCGAGTTTGAAAAACTAAAATCAGAATTAACACAACTGCTTCAGCAAGGAGGCATGCTTTTACACGAGTGTTATTCCAATAGGGTTCCATCAATTGAACTTCGGAAATTCACGCTGGACCTAAATTCTGAGGAAATAATGGTCAAAACTCTAGGAATGTTTTGGAACAGTTTAAATGATTCCTTTTCTTATACGGGTAACACTAGCACCGATTGCAATTATACGAAACCGAATGTGTTTCACAAATTACTCAAACGTATGACCCCCTTTTTTATTTTCGGAACCTCACTCGTCTGTGTACTTGTTGATGCTTGTCTATCATCTAATGCTCGCTTACGACCGCTTAAAAATGTATCCAGGATTCTGCATAAGTCTGCTGCCGTGAATATTTAATAAGGTGAGTTGCAATTACACGAAAATATATATAACATACACATTCAGAATAGATTCAATAGGGATAGAAGGATCGACTCGAATGAGATTGCATGGAAGGGAAATTGGCGTCATAGAACTTCCCCCTATGAAAAAATATTTGTTCACATCCACGCAAGCTCCTAACTTAACTTTTAAGCTGACCATACAAATTCCAGACAAATTGAGCTTTCTTGCAAAACCGTGAGAATGCCCGATATTGCGGGCGCAAGAGCAATAAAAAGGCATAGGATTCTTGTTTATTCAATGCTGAGGATCGGTGTTGCAATATGTCTCGTAAAACGTTATTCTAACACCTATTCACAAAAGTAACTATAAATATTAAAATAATTTCTACTGTTGTTCGCTAATTGTCTCATATTACGATATTTCTATTGTTATGTAATTAGAATGCATAATCTTCTGAATATAAGCATTTTCGATATAATTCATGGAATATTTTAATGACTATTCCTAATTTTTAATATACATAATATTTTGAGCTATGAATTTATATTTTTCACATTCATTTAAAAGTATTTGATGTAACTTTGACCTAAATAATGTAGGTTCGGTGGCTTCATTATCGGGAAATAATAACACATTTAAAGTTTAAATTGCTTAATAATGGTTTTGAAATAATAAGATAAAGCTATTAACATATTTACAAATTAATATCAAATAATAATCTAACATCATACTGTAGTGAATAATTCAAAGTTGATTGTCCTATCCGTTTGAATGTCTTTACGTCTTCATTTAAGGCCTGTTTACACGTTCCGAGTTTCTCGTCCGATTTTGCAATATGACGTCATCAAGACCGAGAAACGAGTTTCTCGTCCGATCGATCCGAGAGTGGTGTTTACACGTTCCGACTTCTCTGATTCGATATTTTAACGTTTGTAGTTTCGCTTTTAGTTTTCATTTGTTGCTGTTTTATTTCGCTACCTTTGTTGCTGTTCAATTTATTTAATCTCTATTTTTAATATGAATGAGGAATTAAAAATCGTAACAATAATGACGGTAGTGGCTGCTGTTTCATTATTATCGAAAAGAAAAAATAAAAGTAATAATAGATCCGTGTGGACTAAACCTTGGCTGTCAAAACAATTTTTGTGATAGGAATTTGTTGATATTTTAACTTATAGTATTGTAGATCAAAGCAAAAAAATTCAAAAAGAGATATTTCTTATTGAGTGACATTTTAAACATATTTAAGCAAATATGGATACTAAAAATTCTAATGTAAATTATAAGATATTCTAAAAAGATTAGGTTTCATTTAGAAACAGGTTTTTATTGAATTATGGCTAAAATCTATATTAAACATTTTTGCCATCATGTGTTTATATTAATCATTTTTGCAATGAAAACTGTAAGCACTTTTACAATGAGAGCTCATCATTCCACTAAACTGCATTTATTTTTGAATAAATCTGAAATACAGAAATCAGTATGTCTGCAATTTCAGCAGAATATGAAAAATAAGTTAAGAAAAAAATTTATCTATATAAATGTTATTAATTACACATGAAACACTAATAAAATCAGACATTAATTTAAAAACTTAATAAAATAGGTTTAAAAGTCTCATGAAATGTATAGATTATATATATATATATATATATATATATATATATATATATATATATATATATATATATATATATATATATATATATATATATATATATATATATATATATATATATATATAAAGAAATATCTATACATTATTTTTCCTTTCTTCTACATGGAGTATCTACTTTAATAAATAGCAGAGAACATTAAAAATCTTGAAACTAAAACTTGCTTTAATTACAGTAAAATATTAATATTTATAACATTTTCAGTACATTTATAAAATGTTTCAATTCCTTCACAGTTGTATTTTTATTCAAAATATAATTAAAAGAATACTATAAAAGCTTAAATAAAAACACACAATATATTATAATTTGCCCACTTATAATAAAAACATTTATATTGATAGTTTTCAATATTATGGAAAATGATATAATGTAAGAAAGTAACTCATGAAATTATATGAAGAATACATTAAGAATTTTGATTTTGCTGTTAATTAAAATATCTAGCTGATTACACAAAATCTAGACTTTTAACATCTTAAAAGAAATTACTTGTGTTATAACAGTGAGGAAATTACTGGATATAAGACTGGTTTTATAAGAGATTTTAGAAACTATTTTCAGCTAATAGAAAATTAAATTGCTTATATGAAAAGGATTAATAATTTGTCACAAAAATACTAGTTAATTTTTACAAAGATATAAAAAATATTTCAGTGAGGCCATTTGAATCATAATAATGTATGTATTACTGAATTAAGAAATATTTTTTTTCCATTAAATTAAATTGGACAGAAAGTTATGCGTCTATATTAAACTTAATTAAATAATAATATTCTGTTAACAAAATTGATAAAGCCAATAAGTTGTTCTTAATGTATTTAGTTTTTTCAATTATATCTGCATGGAACAATTGCTGCTTATAAAAAAAATTTTGATTAGAATAAGGGAAAATTTTTATTAGACTTGTCGACTTTTTAATATTTAATTATTCTAATAAACATGATTTATTAGTTTAAGAAAGAAACAGAAAAATCATAGAAATGACAATAATTTTCAAACAAAAGATTTTCATTGGTTTTCAAATCATAACTTTTTTCTAGAGAGTTCTTGTTAATGCTTTGATAAAAACTATTTTAAAACCAAATATTTTTTTTTATCAAATCATTGGAATAATGTGATTACCTTTATTCATTTTTATTAACCTGTTTAAAGCTTTAAGATTCAAGTTATTTACAGCATTTTGAATTCCTTAAAATGTATAGGAATAGAACAGTGTTAATTAAAGTCATCTCATCAGAAAATGCAGATTAATTACAATAATTTAAATCTTATTTATTAATTTTTTAATAGAAGAAAATATTTTTGTTCACATAAGAATAGGCTTCTTAAATTATTTTTTTAAATTTCGTCTGATGATATATTTAATACAGCAGACAGCTCTACGTATCCTTTGTTTCTGAAATTCTTGTGATAATCAACACAGAATTTACATTCCATAAATATGGCTACCCTTTATATTCTTCAATTAGAATTTCGATTTGTTCTTTTGCCCAATTCATTTTGTCAATGTCTCAAAAAGAAAACAACTGTTTGACGAAGAAAATTCTTCGGGTTGAAATATTCGATTTTCGTGTTCTTCGATG
This sequence comes from Latrodectus hesperus, assembly GCA_037975125.1. Lineage (NCBI taxonomy): Eukaryota > Metazoa > Arthropoda > Arachnida > Araneae > Theridiidae > Latrodectus > Latrodectus hesperus. The sequence continues at coordinate 3,002,635 of CM075854.1, read as the reverse complement.
ACGTCACTCTTCCATAAAGCTGATTGGCTGTGGGCGAAAATCTCGGATGGAAAAGTAGAACATGTTTTACTTCTCTCCGAGATCGGAGCTCGACATCCGAGAACGTGTTTACACACTCCGATTTCGCGATGGCAACGGGTTCCGAGGAAGTTCGGACGAGAAACTCGGAACGTGTAAACAGGCCTTTTAGGCTCTCCTCGTCGTTCTCTTCTCCCTCTCTTCTGCAGATGTCCAACGGCGAGCATGTAAGTGGCCCTCTGGTGGCGCTTTCAATCCCACAATCATGCCATAAAAAATAAGCGAAAAATGCATAAAAATATTGAAACTTTATCTAGAGTTTTTTCATTGATTTCTTTTTGAAATAAAGGCTTTCCATTATTCTGGTCATGGAAGTTTTAATGACATTGTTCACTTCATATTTTTCGTGTTCTAAAAATCTGCTAAAATATAAGCTACTGAATCTTAGTTATTATAAACTTTAGCTTACTACGCACTTTTCAAAATCTGCTTGTTATTTCGTACAGGAAAATTTTCCATTTATACTAACAGTTAATTTAAATTTAATACAGGACAAAAATAAATATTTTTTTTAATTTTAGTTTCAGAAATAAATTGATGCAAATTTGATGACTCTGTATGAAAATTTGAATTGTGACTCCTCCTGTTACTTATATGAAAAGTTTATTTTAAAATTTATTCAGTTTAGGAAATACATGCTAAATAGGTCCCAAAATTTTGCCTTCAGTTTCCATGTTTACTATATTCTTTTCAAATAAGTTTTTTTTTTTAAATCAATATTGATACCATTATTATCAAATTCCTACACATTGAAGAGTGAATCTGCTGAGAACACTGATATATAGACTTAGCCTTGAAAACAGTTTAATATTGATTCCCACAATCCATCTTTGTGCAGAATTTTTAACAGATAGTTGATCATTTTTCAAGGTATAGGTCCAGTAACCTAATGGAAAAAGGAGTTATTCGAATTACCAAATATTAGCGGGTTCAGTATCATACCCACAGTTTAAAATCCGTCGCTTTCGCTGATGGCAGCTAAGACACGTAAAATAGATGGTGATAACAATATCCTCCAAGTGAAATTATATCTCATATTCGAAAGCCAAATCTGGTGGTCTTCTGCTTGGTCCTACTTTTAAATTACGAAGAAATAATAGCTTTCAGGGTAATGATATCACATCTACTGGGCTCCCTGTATACAAGTTACCATAAGTTCCACCTTTTGTAGCTCCAAAATATTAAATGTTCAAAAAACGGGCACAAACACTAGTAAAAAAAAGGATTCCGGCTCGGAATCCGTAAGTATTAGAGAACAACCAAGCATTCACTTGAGATATGAGCCAACATTATAAATGTATTTACAAATTCTGTAAAATATTAAAGAAATTAATTTTTTTATCTTTGGAATTAGATATTTTTGATAATTCATTTTAGTTTAAATTTGTAACAAAATTATGAAGACATTTAAAAATGAACAGATACATTCAAGGTAAGGTCATCATACCTTAAATATATCTGGCTTTAATTCCCAATTATTCCTCAATAATAATTATTATTGTAACTATAATAAAATTATCTTACTCATTAAGATACTAATATCAGTTGATAATAAATATGTTCATGAATAATTATTAAGCTTTTCAAATTATCTATGATAATATAGATCTACTTATATAATTTGACACATAAATAAGTTAATGAATTTGTTAATTATAATTTTAGGATTATTTGAGATTTTTAAAAATTTTTTTATTAAAACTCGGTTTTGGTTTTGCTGGAGTTCAAAGTTGATTGATTGGTTATGTTTTATGGCGCAAGGTCCAAAAATGGACATGCTGTGCCACTTGAGTTGGAAGAAAATTGTAAGGAACGTGCTTTCCCTTGATTTATTAAATTTCATAAATGAAATTTTCATTCTGATAAATTAATTTATTAAGAAAACAATTAATTTTTCTGTACTTTTAAATACATTATACAATTATGAGATAATATTGATGTAAATTAATCTTAAATGAATTATTTATGTATCTCTATCATGTGCATATGATTTTCCATTGATTCCTTGTATCCACATGTATCTATGCAATATTTTTATGCATAATATTTGGTGTATTACAATCAGTGTTTTCCATTGAAGATAAGAAAGTATTTTTTTGAAGTAAATATAGGATGATTTCTTTCTTACCATAAAAAGGTTTATGCAAGTTATGAATAAGATATAGAGGACAACGATGATTAAAGTTTGAATTAGGCAGTTTATTTTCTTTTAATGAATATATAAAAGAAATAATTATGATGTCAATAAGATATAGAAAAAATACTAAAGAATAATTACTTTTTAGAAAAAGAGATATGTAACATTACAAAATAAAAGCAAATGGTTTCTTAATTACAATATAATATAAGAAGATACGTATACACTAGTAAGTGATTTTTAGTAAGGAAGCAGAGAAAAAAGATCAACAAATTGTTTGAAACTGTATATAATTAAAGGATTTTAAATTTGTTTTAAGAAACTTGTTAAGCTGAAATAAGTAAAATTTAAACTCGCCTTTTATCGCGGTTTGTCTTCAAAAACATATTTTCTGAAGAGAAAAATAAAAAAGCATTACGGATATCTTAATACAAAAAATTTCTTAATTATTTATAATATGCATATTCTACACTCTTAATGGTAATCTGCTGTCACATAAATTGTTTATGTTTCTCAAGACAAGTATATTAAAGCTAAACTATATTGCTCTATCAGTTGAATGATGAATTTCTCAATATCAGAAACTAGAACTAATGAGCAAGAGTTAAAGAATGGCACGTTTGTTTATAACAGCTTCTATGGAGGAAAATCCATAAAGATTAAAGTTTGAGATCAATTTTAATATCCTATAAAAAATTTTGTTTTTTAATGAACAGAAACAATTTTATGCATTTAAATCTAATATATGTATACATATTATTATTTTTAATATCAATTAGTAAAGTAATATAATATAATTATATAATTGTGAAAATAAAGTGTTTATTTTCTGCGTGTTTGCACAGGGCGTTCGAGCGTAAGAGTAAGACACACTGAGACTGACAATAAAAAAGGTTGCCAAAAATGGCGTGATATAAAGTGCGCTGAGGAATGTGCTCCGTAGCGAAGGGTGAATGTTACAAGTACGCAACACCCCTTCTAGCATTGAAATATACATATGTTTCAAAGGAAATATGTAAAGTTACATCACTAATTGGCATATAAACAAAAAATAGCACAATAATTATAATTGGAATAAGGAATACAATTAGTATAATGATTCAACAAATAGAAACTAATCTTCCAAATTGGCTGGAAATTATCTACAAAAGGCAAAATGCAAATTTTAGAGATAGGTTTTCTAAGACTTGTCTTCACCGTGCGTATATCTGATACTCTTTTGTCTGGACCTGAAATTATTTTAGTGATTAGACTTAAGGGCCATTGTTAAGTTGGAAGCTGAATTTCCGTCCTTTATTAAAACCAAAATACCATTACTTAATTTTGTTTTTTAAGCAGCCACTTTGAACGCTGCTGAAAATGGATCAAATAACTGTTTTGCCAGTGTTTCCAAATAGTTTGTTCTAAATTTTGAGTGCTTTGCCCGATAGTAAGAAAGTTGTCTCCTTTGTTAATGAAGTTGGGTTCTGGAATATAATTTATAGGTTTTGCTATTAGGAAAGAGCCTGGAGTTAAAAGTGAAAATCTTTCAATATCAGTGGATAAAAGAGATAGGGGTCGTGAATTAAAGATCTCCTCAATTTGAGTGATTACTGTTAAAAACTCTTCGAACGTTAATCTTGTTGAGCCTACCACTCTCTAAAAAATATTTAAAAGCTTTAACGTCCACCTCTCAAAGATCGCCAAAGGTGAGAGAATTTGGGGGCAAACATTTCCAACTGATACCTTCGGAGGAAAGCATATTCGAAATATCTTTTGCTAAAATTAGTTTCTGTAAGCATTTAATGTCTGCCGAAGTATCAGTAAAATTAGTCGTATTATCACTGAAAATAATGGAACTTTTTTCGCTACACGCAAATAATCTTTTCAGTGCAGTGATTAAAGCTTCGGAAGTTAAGTCTAAGACAATTTCTATGTGTAGAGCCTTGGTTACCATACATTTAAATAAAGCGACATATAATTCTTAAAGAGTACCCTTTCTCTGTCTATATTTTATTCCAAAAGGCCTATAAAAATATAAGTCGATATCTGTGTTTAAAAATGCTGAACTAAGTATAACTCTATCAGCAGAAAGGTCTCCCATAATCTGATTTGCGACAGCTGGCTTGTTTCTGTAGAATTCTGCACATTCGTGAACTACTTTGCATGCTGCACTTCTGCCACCAGTGAGCCAATATCTTAAGCGAACAGTATTTAGAAAAAGTAGAGGGCCTTCATGAAAACCTTGTTTATGATAATGTTTAAATATAAATTAAACTAATTTATTTCTAGAAGGCAAAAGGATTGGATGTTATTGATTAAATTTTAAATTACAAGGCGCAAGTCTGCCATCTACTTTAACGCATCCTGGGATGGATTTATGCTTGGATTAAGAAATTTCAACTTACTTGATGGAACTGGCAATCCCCTTTCTAAAGCAGATATTTCTGGACAAAATATCTTATCTGAACAATTAAATAAACACATTTTCTGCATTTTTGTATTCCTCCAGTTTGAGGAATCCCTTTCTTTTTCAGGAAAGTTATTATTTCGGAAGAACCTTAAAATAAATGCTAGTGTTTTGATTAGTTTATGAAAATCATTTGTGATACTGAGTAGATCAATTTTAAAATTTAAATTAATTAAAGTTAAAATTATTTTGGAAATAGACTTGAGTTCATTGATAAAATGTTTATCGGTTGAGACACTATTATACAGCCTGAAACGCAGGTAAGTTTAATTTTGATATATCTGGTCCCTTAAATCACAATTTACTGACTGCAAGGGCTGTAACATCAAGTCCTCTAGAAATTCAGTAGAATTATTCTCTGATGAATGTGCTGTCATTGAAAATCGTTCGAGAGTTGCTGAATTTGAGACATTCGGCTGCTTACAAATGTTTTGAGTAAGTTTGAGTTTATCCAAGCGAGGGCTATAGTTGAGGTTTAATAACTGTGACAGTCTTATTACAGTGATGTCTTTCTATGTGAGTTTTGAGAGAAACTGACAGAAGCAAAGTTCAAGTCTAGGAATTATCCTGGATTTGGTTAGGGACACCCACCATTTACTGCACAAAATTTGGCTTGATATTTCCTTGGAATTAGATACAGGTTTTATAAATATCACATCCCCATAAGCCTTTCAAGAAGTGTTCTGCAAATCCGAGCCTCTATGAACTTTGCGCTAACTTGCAAAAAATAATGTTATGAAACAAACTAAATGACGCAACTAAATGACAAATGACTAAGTGTTTCATAACAAGTTTTAAAAACAAATACATTTAATTAATAAAGAAACAAAATTACAAAAAGGATTCATATCTGGGTTCGCTAACAACATCGATCTCACGCCTGCATAGAGTACAAAATGAATAAAAAAAGACGGATCTTCTTCAGTCTGTTCTGGGCACCAACTCTTCCCCACCTCCTCCCCTTTCCCAACATACGCACTTCAAATCACAAGTGCTGACTCTAAGATATTACAACATCAGGGAACATGAAGTAATTCTATATCTGGTATAATTTTTATTAAATCTTTTCATTGTTTGGAGAAATGGTGGTAGAATGTCGTTTCAGTTCAATTTGAATAACCACAATTTCTGTATGAATAGTATTTCCATTAGTTTAAGTTTTTAAATTAATGTAGCTTCTAGTCATTGCTATCAAAGTTTCAGTTTCTAATTCGAACAGTCTGTGTTTAGAACCTCGTACCCTAGGTTCAATAATGGTTACTCTTTTATACCCCATTTTTACTATAATTTTTCATTCTCTTAATAAACAAAATGATTCTCATTACACTTTAATGATTGCAATCAAAACTATTATCGAGTACGCAGAAAGAATGTGGTTTGAATGATTAGTTCGATCATTTCAATTATTTTCCAAAAGAATTTAAGCACATTTTAAATGACACCGTGTAAAGAAAATTAATTTTATGCATACAGAGGTAAAATGATTGCATTTTTAAATTGTTTTACGTAATATTAACTCCTCCAATTTCTATTACTCAAACATTATTATTTACAGAAATTTAACAAGAAGTATAAAAATTAAAATAAATCACAAAGTGCACTTTTCAAACAAAGGTATTTGTTTTTCAGAGAAACTAAAAAAATTTTGAATTATTTTTTTAAGCCACGTGCATTACCAGCTGACGCATCATTTCAAAAATGATTTAACAATAAAAATTCTTTTTAAACAATAAAATGAGAATCATAAAATCAAATTGAAGCTTAGCTTTTCCACGTGGAAAGTACTGACACGCATTAAACTTTATTTTAAATAATTAATTAAAAAACAGGAATCTGGAAACTCTTAAAAAATAAACTAATTATAAAACGTGATAATTTCGTTGAAAACTAAGTCCTTTCTTAGAAAAATAAGCCATTACTGTTTTGAACGAACAGTTTCCAAACGCGTTCAGCAGTTGTGAAATACTTTGTTTTAAGATTTAAGGAAAAGTAAATTGGGAACACATAAATTAGGCGGTTTAATTTGTTTTTTCTTCTGTATAGTTCTCAGCACACTTAAATTCAACAAATTTTTTTGGTTACTTATAAAGCGAATTAAAACAAATTATTCATTTGTGTTTAACTGACATACTTAAGAATCAATAATTTATGAAGTCGTGAATATCTAAAATGGGTTGGGGTGAAAGAATTATTCTTTTTTCACTGGTAAAAATAAATTATTCTTCAGTACAATAATTGTTAGCAAAATTGATATAAATAATTTTTTAGTTCAGGTCAAAACTGGAACTAATATTCTTCCTCTTCTCACACATTTTGCATTTCTCAAGTAATTAAGTTAATGGATAAGTAGGAACATCTACTAAGACTATAAAACCACAAATAGAGATTTCATATAAAAAAACTTCTCTTTAAAAAAAACACTTAATATCTTTTATACATGAGATATGCTAAATGTTTTCGCTTAAAAGAAGAGAGAGCATTCTCTATTCACGTTCACTTTTATATTTATTAAATAACTAAACTAATTGGTAGTTATTAACAAATATAATGACTCTAAACCACACACAAATAACGTTTAATATTCAACTTCCCTGAGGAGTGTATAAAGCAATCCTAATTTCTTTTATAAATAAAACACTTTATTTTTTGTTTAAAAGAAACTATATATTCTCTATTCACTCCCAGTCTACATTTATTAAATTAACTATTAGACTGGTATATATATATATATATATATATATATATATATATATATATATATATATATATATATATATATATATATATTGTACCGAGCTCCACGGGTTCGTGTTGATTGAGAGTTGAATAAAGCGACCACTTAATGAACACAAGACTTTTATTCGTAAAAACTTCACTAGATAAACGAAATTCCCGCTGTAACAATCACAATTATACAGCTACAATTCCTCAGATACAATAGGAAATAGCTTCCAATCACAGGTCTCAAATACCTCAGACAGAGAACAACTAGCAGTCACAACTAATCGTCTTCACTCACTGACTGTCTTCACAAAAACTCTGACTCTTCCATGTCGGGCTGCGGTATTTATACCTGACTTGGCAAAGAAATCTACCAATTTCGCCAAGGTTCTGGAAGCTTCTAGGCTATCTCGAAAAATATTGGTCCTAGAGCTTAGGAGATGGATGTTTCCAGAAGTATCGATTTCTCACCAAGTCGCCAAGAATCTCGCCAACCGTCGCCAAGTCGCCAAGAATCTCGCCAACCGTCACCAAGTCGCCAAGAATCTCGCCAACCGTCGCCAAGTCGCCAAGAATCTCGCCAACTGTCGCCAAGTCGCCAAATCATTAGGAAATCCGCTTTTAAACTGCAACACGTCTAAATACCGCAATTTTTTGCCCAAAATGTGAGAATTTCCGATCTGTCTGAGATATTTTAAGACAAATATAATCATTATTTATAAATTTGTAACATTGCCCCCCTCTCAAGGACTGCACGTCCCGGGCAGTACAATCCCCTGATAGGAGGCCAAATTTAATATAAAAGAATTTACATTTCAAGAGGATACAGAGCACATTACATACACAAGCAACTAAAAATACAAGAAAATAGAAAAGATTAAAATTATCTATACTATTTACAAAGAGACCATGGTCTACTAATTTTTACTCTACATTACGATAAGGAGCTAATCTATCATAATGTACTACCTTTGGTTTTGAAGAAGATGATTTTCTTATACGAACCACGACGTCGTTCAGTCTTTTTAGGACTGTGTAGGGACCTTCCCAGTTGGCTTGCAACTTTGGAGAAAGCCCTTTACGTCGAATCGGGTTCCACAACCAAACTTTGTCACCTTCTTGAAATTCATGTCCTGTCGCTCTTGTGTCATACCTTGTCTTCATTCTTTCGGTCGTCAGGTTGATTCGGTCTCGAGCGAAGTTATGGACATCTTCAAGACGTGCCTGAAGGTCTCAAAGGTATTCCTCTGGCGATGAAGATGTATCCGGTGGACGACCAAACTGAAGATCACAAGGGAGACGAAGTTCGCGACCAAAGAGCATCTGTGAAGGAGTATATCCGGTAGTCTCATGGACAGCACTGCGATATGCAAGCAGAAACAGCGGTAGCTTCAAATCCCAATCTTGCTGATTTCTGGAAACCATAAGTGAAAGGTTATTCAAGATGGTTCTGTTAAACCTCTCTACCATGCCATCCGATTGTGGGTGTAGTGGCGTGGTCTGCGTCTTGTCTATTCCGAGAATTTGACACATTCCTTTAAACACAACAGAGGTGAAATTTGTCCCTTGATCAGAATGAATTTGTAAGGGTGTGCCGAATCTGGAAACCCATTGCTGCACTAGAACCTCGGCTACTGTAGTCGCCTCTTGATCGGGGATTGCAAACGCTTCAGGCCACTTAGTAAAGTAGTCCATGACAACTAGTATGTATTTGTTGCCATTTGAAGATCGTGGTAAAGGACCCAAAATGTCTAATGCTATTCGCTCAAAAGGTGCTCCTACGTTGTACCGTTGCAACCTTCCTCGGCTACGTTTCTTTGGTCCCTTACGTGCCGCACAGTCATCACAAGATTGACACCATTTCTCTACATCTTGTCTAGTTTTGCTCCAATAGAAGCGTTCTCGAACTTTCTGTAGAGTTTTCATTACTCCAAAATGGCCTCCAGTTGAGCTACTATGCAATTCTTTCAAAACATCTGAAATTCTTGATTTTGGAAGAACAAGCTGCCATTTGAATTTACGTCCATCATCGGATTCCCATTTCCTGTATAAGACACCATTTCTTATATGGAGTGAGTCCCAAAGAGCCCAATATTGTTTAGTCGCAGGACTGTAGGTGGAGATATCCTGCCAACTTGGTTTCATACTGGAAGATTCTTTTAATTCTAAAATTGGATTTATATCTGAATCTTCTTTTTGGGCTTCTCTAAGTCCTTTATCACTCCATGGGTCTGGTATCGGTGGAGGTGAAACAGTAACTTGGCGTACCGAAGGATTTATTAACTGATAGTTCTTCTCTACTCTAGAACAATATCGGCAGCTTTCATTACACGGCTTCCTTGATAGTGCATCAGCATTTCCATGAAGAGTTCCTTTGCGATGACGTATTTCAAAGTCAAACTCCTGGAGTCGTTGAATCCATCTGGCTACCTGTCCTTCTGGATTTTTAAAATTTAAAAACCAGGTTAAAGATGCATGATCTGTCCGGAGCAAGAACTTTCTTCCATAGAGATAATGATGGAAATGTTCTATTGCTTTGACGATTGCCAGCAATTCCTTCCTGGTTGTACAATAATTCCGCTCCGGTTTTGATAGGCATTTACTCCAATAAGCAATGACATATTCTTTATCATCAATTTCCTGCGACAAAACAGCTCCGATATTTTCGTTGCTGGCATCCGTATCTAAAATGAATAATTTTTTGGGCTGGGGATATGCAAGAACGGGCGAAGATGTCAACGCCTCCTTCAGTTGTTTAAAAGCTTTCTCACATTCATCTGTCCATAGAAATCTCTGTTTAACTTCTGTCAACTTGTGAAGAGGTCTGGCAATACTTGAAAAACCCTTAACAAATTTCCTGTAATATGTGCATAGTCCAAGAAAACTTCTTAATTGGTGGACATCTTTTGGACGACTCCAGTCCTTAACTGTGGAGATCTTTTCAGGATGTGTTCTTACACCTTCAGCAGAGATAATGTGTCCCAGATAGCTTACTTCACGTCGGAATAAATTACATTTGCAAGGATTCAGCTTCAGGTTGGCCATTTTTAATTTTTCCAGCACCTTTCGGATGTTTCTTAAATGGTCTTCGAATGTGCGCCCTACAATAATGATATCATCCAAATATACCAAACAGGTTTCGTAGGAAAGTCCTCGTAATACTGTCTCCATCAGGCGCTCAAACGTTGCAGGTGCATTGCAAAGCCCAAATGGCATAACCTTGAACTGCCAAAGTCCTTGTCCTGTGGTGAATGCAGTCTTTTCTCGATCCTCAGGATGTATCTCTACTTGCCAATAACCACTCTTGAGATCCAAAGTCGAAAACCATTGTTTTCCGGATAAAGCATCAAGTGTATCGTCAATCTTAGAAAGAGGGTAACTATCTTTTTTAGTGATGTTGTTTAACCGACGATAGTCAACGCAGAATCGGGTAGAGCCATCTTTCTTCCGAACTAAAACAATAGGCGAAGCCCAAGGACTCTCTGATGGCTCAATAATGTCATTCTGCTGCATTTCCATCAGAAGATTATCCACCTCTTCCTGCTTAGCGAATGGCAATCTTCTCGGATGTTGTTTAATGGGTGGATGATTTCCTGTATTGATTCGGTGCTGCGTCAATTTGGTTCGCCCAACATCATCTGATTTCTTGGAAAAGAGATCTCCGAATTCTAATAATAGATTTCTTGCAGCATTCCTCTGTTTATCATCTAACTCTGCACTCTGAAGGAGTTCATTAATTAGAGTGTCAGGAGGCTCAGATAGTGTGGTTTGACAATTTCGGTTAATACAGGTCACTGGAGTGCAGGTCGCCAGCACTTCTCCTTCTTTTATTAGTTTTACCTTATTGCTTAGATTAGCAACTCTTACCGGGATTACATTTCGTGAAAGGTCGACGAGGGAAGAAGCCACTAGTACTCCTTTAACGCTATTGTCTAAATCTGGATATTCAGTCAATCCATAATGAAAATTATTATCTTCTGAAAGAGCTCCGGAAACTATTGTCTCAGTTCTTGGTGGTAATGTTGTTTCACTCTTTGCAGTTATATGATGGACTGATTTAATATCTGAATATTTAGTCTTAAAAATCGTTATGTCTTCAGAACATGAGTGTAGTTCATTATTTTTAAAATCTAACTTGAAATTCTTTTCTTTGAGGAAATCCAATCCGAGAATAAATTCGTCATTTATATCAGCGACATATGTCATATGATGGTACACGGCATTACCAAATGCAATGTTTAGATTGACTTTTCCATGCACTTTAATCTTATCACCTGTCACAGTATGGAGGGTAATGCAGGGCGGCGTCCAGATGAGTTTCTCACCAAGTTTGTGAGCCAAATCTGTCCTAATGATAGTTACGTTGGCTCCAGTATCGATTATCATTCTGCAGGGAACTTCGTTGACATGTCCCATAACGAAAAGTCCGTTGTCGCCGCTACTTACGGAAGAAATATGAAACAATTTGAAATGGGGCTTCTGACGAAGATCGTTTCCATCACCTTTTCGTTTTGGGCAGTCTCTCTGAACGTGTCCGACTGCACCGCAAGTCCAACACTGAATTTTCGTGTTTCTGCCACCTTTACTCATTTCTAAGTTACGGAATTTTCGCCGCAGATCTTCGATTTGCTTTCTGAGATCATAGTCCCTATCAGTAGTAGAGACGGCTCTGATTGAGTGCCGGTCTTTACGCGCGGCCTGCTGGGCAGCCTCTATCTTATGTGCGTAGACTAGGGCAGATCCAATATCTTTGACATCGGCGAGTCTAAGTGTTTTCTGTATCTCCGGATCCCTCACACTATCGATGAAGTGATGGAGAGCCAGATCTTGACGTGTCTCAGCTGGGCAGTCCGAAAATGCTAGATGGGAAAGTCGCTGAATATCGGCAGCCAATTCTTGAAGACTTTCACCCGCTTTTTGATAGCGGGAATTTAACTGTAGTCTGCTATATTCTTTAGTGCACTTATCTCCAAACCGCAGCTCAAGCGCACTCGATAGGGCTTGGAAATCGTGCCTCTGCTCCTCCGGAAGCGTCTCGAGGATGTCAGCCGCGTCTCCTCTTAAAGAAGCCGCCAGGTGAAAAGCTTGGGCTCGGGGATTCCATCCATTAGCTTCCGCTACCATCATAAACTGGGTCTTGTATACTTGCCAGGATGATTTCCCATCAAATGTTGAGAGTTTAATATTGGCTAGGGAAGACACAAATGTCACGTTGGGTTCCTCATGTTTGTTTGATATTTGCTTCTCCAAGCTTTCAATCTTCTTATTCATATTGTCTAATGCTTCTTAAACGTTTTCTTCTATCTCCAGAACTTTAGTTTCAACTGAAGTTACCTTATCTTCCATTGCATTCATCTTCTCCTGAATGATGTTGGAGAATTCTTCTTTAACACTTACAATGTCCTTTTTAAGTTCCTCCTGTCCAGATTTTATCTCTTTCATCATCTCGGTTTTAATCTCTTCTTGTCCAGCTTTCATCTCTTCTTGTCTAGCTTTCATCTCTTCTTGTCCAGCTTTCATCTCGGTTTTCATATCTTCTTGTCCAGCTTTCATCTCAGTCATCTGCTCCGTTAATTTTTCGAGAAGACTTTTCATTAAATCCATATCCATTTTTCTTGTGACACGCTGCATCAACTCTTCAACCCCGATTCTGACACCAGTTGTACCGAGCTCCACGGGTTCGTGTTGATTGAGAGTTGAATAAAGCGACCACTTAATGAACACAAGACTTTTATTCGTAAAAACTTCACTAGATAAACGAAATTCCCGCTGTAACAATCACAATTATACAGCTACAATTCGTCAGATACAATAGGAAATAGCTTCCAATCACAGGTCTCAAATACCTCAGACAGAGAACAACTAGCAGTCACAACTAATCGTCTTCACTCACTGACTGTCTTCACAAAAACTCTGACTCTTCCATGTCGGGCTGCGGTATTTATACCTGACTTGGCGTATACCAACATACCAATTTCGCCAAGGTTCTGGAAGCTTCTAGGCTATCTCGAAAAATATTGGTCCTAGAGCTTAGGTGATGGATGTTTCCAGAAGTATCGATTTCCCACCAAGTCGCCAAGAATCTCGCCAACCATCGCCAAGTCGCCAAGAATCTCGCCAACTGTCGCCAAGTCGCCAAATCATTAGGAAATCCGCTTTTAAACTACAACACGTCTAAATACCGCAATTTTTTGCCCAAAATGTGAGAATTTCCGATCTGTCTGAGATATTTTAAGACAAATATAATCATTATTTATAAATTTGTAACAATATATATATATATATATATATATATATAACAAATAACTTTTATTATACAACTTTCATTGCAAAAGATACTTAATCTCTTTAGTAAATGCAACATAATACTTGACTTCTTTTTTCCTTTAAAAGAAGACAGCACATTCACACCCACAAACTTTACATTCTTTAAAAGTAATTTTAATAATCATGGAAACTAACACATTTTTACAATGATTCTATCTCTCACTAATTCACCTGAGATAATTTCACACCCTTATATACAGCCTCACTAAGAAAATCTGAATTTTTTCATACACACACAAACGACCTTTTGCATTCAGTATGGTTGCACAAATATGCACTGAGACGCATGTGAATTGCTCTTCGATGGTATTCTTTCACTTTCAGGATAGGAAGTGTAGTCTTCCTATCCTGAAAGTGCAATCCAAAGAAGTGCCTGAAAAATGCTTATACATTTTTCAGTCACTTCCTTAGATTATGTCAAAAATAAAATCATTGATGAAAACACTATAAAAAGAAATTTATAAAAATTATTTTCATAGAGAATACCAAAAGACTAATTTGTTTAAATTTCTATTTTTATTAAAGTATTACACATTGTTTTTTTAATTAATAACTGTAAATAAAATTCTGAAATTTTCTTGGAATAATATAAAGAAACATGGGACTACGAACATTAAATACAAAAACTTATCGCTAAAAAATATATTTCATAAGACTCAATAATGTTATAAAAGAATTCAAATAATGTCTTCTCTTCATTATTTGTATAAGTTCTCCACAAAAGTTTTTGTTATAATTTTAGAAGAAAACATAAATCGGTGCCAGGCTGACGCATAATACTTAGTTTTATTAACTCGCTTTATACTTCATCTATAAATATTTTATTACAAACAGCGCATAGTAATTCTTATCCACCAATTTTTTTACTTTTGCTATTTTCTTGAAAATTTGTGAAACGGTAATTAAAAAGAACATATAATTAAACAATTAATTTTTTCTCATAAAACTATATTTATCTAATATTTTGGTGATTATTTATAGTTCTTTTGAATATCTTTTTTAATTCAAACATTACTTTCCTCTAAGAAAAAAATAATGCTGAATAGGGTTCATAATTTTGAATGAAATGTATTGAAGTAAATCTGCTTCAAGCAAGTATCAATTTATTTTACATAAATTTTTATTATCCAATTATGTGCAGAAAGTAAATATAAAATCAGTTATCAAGCAAGCATTATTTCTTTTGCATTCGTTCAAATTATCAATTATAATGTTTTAAAAACTTTCATGTTAAAGAAAAACCAATCATTCCTATATTTAAAATGCATGTAGTCATTTTATATTTAAAAAGTTTGTGCCAATGTCAATAACAAAATAATAAATATTTTATTTTTTAATAGATTCCCAACCATCAACATATTTTTGAACTTATATTAAAACCACATTAAGATAGCCTAAATGGATAAAAGCTGTTGATAATAGTACGTTTCAATAACCTCAGCGTACTTATCAACCGGGTTGACTTTTCAAAGATAATGGGTCATATTCACAAGCAGCAAGGGTAAACAGCTCTAAGCACTTACTCCAACAAGAGAGAGAAAGCTTAAAGTACAATTTATTTATTTATTTATTACATTCCATATTTTCAGATTTGTATGCTTGATTCTTGAGATCTGCTTGTAAGTCTTCGTTGATAATAGGACAAATAGCACAATGACAGCTGTACAACCACAGAAGATAATGAAGAAAACACCCAGGGCCACGGTGGGAATCGAACCCACACTCCTACTCTCTCAAGCGATTAGCGGAGTGATGCTTTGACCACTCAGCCACGGAGCACCCTTAAAGCACAAAATCACACCATCACTCTCATATTATTTAACTGTAGCATATAGTTCAAATTTCTAATTTTATATTCCAATGAGCATGATACTACGATCTTTCTCTGTGAGGACAATGAGCTTAAACTTATATAGGAATTTTCATGGATAGTTTGAGTCCTAGTGTCATAAAGGAAAAAACCTGAACTTACCAAAATCTTCATCGACAGACATGCATGCTAAAAACATAAACGCAACATCCATCACCCTTTCTTCATCAGTGTTTGGGAACGAACAAATAAATTTTCATTCGGAAAAATACAGCTGTGGCTAGGGCAACTTTCTGCAAATTCAGAGTCTCAGCCAATAAATTTCTATGAAGTGCTAATTAAAATTTTTTGATTAATAACATTGCATAGTGGATAGACTAATAATCTAATCGGATAAGAAAATTTCTTGACTACATCATGCTAAATAAATTTCGGAAGCATAATACATTGTATGTAAATTCTTTTAAAAATCACTGTGTTCATACCATATGAAATACTATCTTTCAAAAAAGTTTTAAAATGGAAAAAATTGGGGTATCTTACATTCAATATATAGTATACATAATCATATGCAGCACAAAAATAAGTCATTACTAATTTTGAAATCTAAGTGATATTTGTTTCGATATTATTGTATAACAATTTGAACATAGTCAGAATTTCATCAGGCATATCTCCTTGAAAATGCAATAATATAAAGCCTAGTGAGTGTTTATTACATTTTTTGTATAAGTTCAGTATCCCCATACAGATGATTTCTCGCCAAATCTGGAAACCGTTGTTTTCATTGTAGTGTTGCCGATTTCAGTTTTTGTTTTTATTGTAGTATTGCCTAATTTATTTTTTGTTACTATTTTTATTTTTTCTTGCCAGATTCCTTTTTTCTCGTGTTTTAAATAATTTTTACGTTATATATGTGCTTTTTTTTAGTGGCAATAGCTTTTTTAGTTTAACTTCGAGAACTTTCTTTGCTATTTGTTCTACGTTTGGGCGCTCCGTGGCTGAGTGGTCTAAAGCATCACCGCTAATCGCTTGAGAGCGTAGGAGTGTGGGTTCGATTCCCACCATGGCCCTGGGTGTTTTCTTCGTTATTCTTCTGTGGTTGTACATCTGTCATTGTGCTATTTGTCCTATTATCAACGAAGACTTACAAGCGGATCTCAAGAATCAAGCATACAAGTCTGAATATATGTAATGTAATAAAATTCTACGTTTTAATTGGTAGCCATTTTACTTTTGCTGGCTGTTGTTGCTGCAATTAGTGGATTTCCCTCAGTTGTGTTTCGTTGTCGCCAGTAGAGATGGTCGTTATTTAATGGAACTGTTATTTAAGAACCGTTATCAACTAATAACCGTTTAATAAATAACGCGTTCTTCAAAAATTATGTTATTAAGATAACGTTTTTTCCCCTGTAACTGCTGATATCGTTTCTGTATTGGTAACTTCTCAAAGTCGTTACGGTATTGTAGATTTCTACAATACGTTACTGTGTAACTTCTGGAACATTAAAGCTGTTCTCGTTATTTTGTAACTTTAAAGCCGTTATCGCTATTTTAGAACTTCCGGAACTTTAAAGCCGTTATCGTTGCTTCGTAACGGAATTTTAAAGTCGTTATTACGTTGTTTTGGCTTCTAACATTGACATCGAGTTTTCTCAGGAACACATTCCAAGCTTTCGCTTGGCACGTTGCGTTGTTTAGCAAATAAGAATGTATACTTTTCGGTTCCTCAAGTTGATGCAGAAAAGTTAATTGAAAAGCGGATAAATAAATATATTTCATTTTAAAAAACATTAAAACATTTGTAAAAATGGGAATTTTTAAAAATACATTTTATATTAATATTGTAAGGGCATTTTATTTATCTTCAGCCTTTAATTATTATTATCTTTTTATGAATTTTAGCGAAATTTTTATTAAGCTGATGCATTTTTTTAGAAATTTGAAACTATGCTCGCATATCAAAGCAAGAGTGAAATATTTTAAATTTCAGGAGTTAATTTTTATAAATTAAAAAGATTATAAAATAAGAAGCTAACGAACCATTCGATAAAATTTGGATCAAACTAATAATATATATATATATATATATATATATATATATATATATATATATATATATATATATATATATATATATATATATATATATATATATATATATATATATATATATATATATATATATATATATATAATTAAATTTGAAATTCAATTTAAGAATTTATACATTGTAAAAATAATTTTTGACACTTATAATTATTTTATTTATTGCGAAAGCATCATCATAATTTATTAAAATTAATTTATATAAATAAAATTTTAATTATTTTAAATGATAATATAATTGATTATATTAAAATAATATATTTAATGTAATAATTTTACAGTCCTAAAAATGTATTAAAAATGTATTTGATGTACTGGAATAAAAGAATTGCATCATATTTCTTGTAGAAAGCCATTTATAATATATGTATTGAAATAAAAAGTATTATTGTTGTTAAGTTATTAAGAATCATGATAATAAATGTTGCAATATATAGTTATATTAAATTAACTATTGTAAATTTGTAAATGTAGTTGTAATTATTTAATATTTGAAAATAAAATCACAATAAAATTAATATCCTACACATTACAGCTGCAAATTCTAAATTTTCATCATTTATCTTTCAGGTTAAGTTATAATTATGATGAAAAAAATTGTTCTAAAAAGATCTTTTTTGTAGTTTTATTCCTATCTAATTTCAATATAAATCTTTAAATATAATTAACTCTACTCATAACATTTTTAATTTTATATAACTGTAAAATAAATTACCAGATATTAAACTGCATATTTTCGAAAAACATTCTGAAGTATCAGCTTGTAATATTGAATTATCTTCAGGCTCTTTGAAGAAATTTGAAGAAAAGGTTGGTTAAGTAAGAATTGAAGATATTTCACCATAGTATTTATAAGAAGCATTATTTTACTTATTTTTTAAATGTAGACAACAGTATTCTTCAAAACGTTTCAATAAATGAATTTTAACCGATTATTAAAATTGCTTAGTTAAATACAATTTGGATCTGAAGGAAATTTTCATAAATTTTATCTCGAAATAAGTATTAATTTATTTTTAAAATGTTAAGTATTTAACAATGATTTCTAAGAACTTTGAGATTATCTTAAAAGTTAACTAAGATACTTTTTACACAATCGTTTCAATTGAATTAGTATTTTTACAAATCTTGTACCATAAAAAATATGCGTTAAATTATTAAAACTTTTCTGTACAATATACAGACAATTTATATCATAAAGTCCAACAACTTGAAGCCGTTCTATAACATTTCTTTAAATATCTATAATGTGTTCTATATGAGAGAGCTTCTTCGTAAACAGAGACTGGGTTTTATGTATCATAAGACAGTAACTTGAAAACTTTTAGTACCTACACTGACAAATTAGATTCAATCATCCCTTTTCTTCAGAAGTTGTTAGACCAGACCAAAAATATTCCACTCCGAAGAATGCTGTTGTTCCAATTGCCATAGTTAACTCTTAAGGCCATTGAGCAATATACATTTTACTAGCACATTTCAAATTATCTTTCCAGTTCATTTTTAACAGTATTTCTCTATATAGATATATATAATTATAGCTATATTATTTCTTTATGAGGATACTATTTTCTGTATTTTTAATCTTATTTTTCTATACATAACCTATGATATTATATCATTATTTTAAGCATGCATGTCTTTCAAGATGAGTGCCTGAGAGTTTTCCGAGTTTACCCCCTTGTGTAGACATTTGCAGTCTATTTATTAAAAACATTACTTTAAGCATTTACATATTCGAGTAACTTTTCTTCAATTAAATTTCAAACGAATAAGAATTACATTAATTTGAAAGACCATAATAAGTAAATAACTATGGAATTTTATAACATATATTCTTCAACAATCATAAAAAAATGACAAGTAATAACTGTTTTTATAATACGTAAAGTATGGAAAGTAAAAATGTTAATTCTGCTTATTAATTTAATTTATTTGAGCTCTTATGATATCAAAAGATACTTGTAGATCAAACAATACAAATTAAAAAATTTATTTGTTAATAAAATTCTTCATTTATAACAAACTTTTTTTATATGCAAATAATTTTAAAAACTGTAAATTTATGTATTGTGTCAATAATAAAAACTGCATCTGAATTGTTTACTGTAGTAATGTGTTTATCTATTTTACAGAAGCAATTTTCATACATTTTTATTTAAAAATACTATTTAATTGTTAGTACTTTAAATTCACACATTTTATTAATACCACATAGCTCTCTTATTTTTACTTCCCCGTGAGGAGTAATTTCTTCTAGTAAAAATATTTAAGATAAATACACAATTGAGGCATATGGAATAGTAAAATCACACACACATGTATATGAAGTAAAATACTATAACTTCTCAGGAAGGCAAATTCCTATACTCGAATATTTTCTGGTAGGTGCTAAATAATCTGGTTTACATATAATATTCTTTATTTTTAAAGAAAATATTATTTTTTATTTATGTTCATAACTATGTAATTTTATAGTAAATGGCATCTGTGTATATATCCAATTTTCCTTTTATTACACAGATGATTTATATGAAAATTAAATTCGATTAAAATGTTGAATATTGAAAAAGAAATTTATATGAAATAGTAAAATATAATTAATTATTAAATATAAGTTAGTTTAGTGTATACCGCTGGTTAAATTATCATTAATATGATTTCACTATTTGAAAACCATGGGTTCGGTACTGATGTTACCATAAACAATGATGGATGGTGGCCTTTGGATATTGATTAATCGCATGGTTATATTTATAAGTTAATAAGATAGTAAAATTTAGAAATTTCGGTCAAAATTCAACTTTTTAATTATATTGTGTCTCTAATTAGAGAAATACTATTTCCAAGAAGATATATTTTCAAATTTATCCGAGCATAAGTGATATACTCAATAGTAATCCTTAGTGTAAAAGAAACATCAGTTATAATTGTTAAAAATTTATAATAGAAATTATATTGAGGTAAATTAAATTCATCTTGTGAGAAACTGAATTATGTTTGGTTTTAAAAAATTCAAATTTAGGTATATTTTATACATTAAAGTAATTAAATATATTAATAAGCAGTTAATATCATTGGGAAACAAATTATGTCAATACACATTACTTAAGAATTTTTTACTGAGAAAAATCAACTGACAGCAAAAAAAAAAAAAATTATAAATCTAATTTAATCCATTGCAACTATTTTAAAAAATAAGCGAATGAAAACCAGTCTAGACTTAAATGTTGAACTTCCGTATAATAAAGTAGGAAATTCCTAAAAATTTGGTTAAAGAATATAACAAAAAATCATTAAAATTTCTTTCAGTAAGTGATTTTCGATGCTCAGTCACTAATTCCTCAAAAAACCAGTTTTTTCACTCCACGAGAGTTTCCTTTCGCTCCATAGAATTTCCAAGAAGGCCAAAGGGAACGGATTGCGACTTTTGAAACCCTCGAAGATTCAGCACCTTGGCGACAAAACTGAAAGTTCAGGCACTTGCGCCAATGATAGGGAAAGAAATCTGGCAAACGTGCTTTCTTATCCCTTTAAGCCAATCATAAACTAAGCAATGAAATAAACATTAGGAGATGAAATACGTGTTTTAGTTGTGCATCAAGCTTACATTATTTTAAAGAATTGTTTGGTAGCGTGGTGAATATTTTTACCATTTGTGAGTGAAAATGTTTATGCCAGGATTTGAATAATAAAAAAGGCAGTAGATCCTTAGTGTTTATTTTTTTGGTTAATATTAATTATCTCATGAAATTGAGGGAAAAAAGCTTTAAATATAATATATAGAGAGTTTAAATGACAGAGTTATTATCTATTCGATGTTATTATAATATTTAGTTGATTATCAAAATAAATATATAAATGTAAAGATTATAAAAATAAACTTGTAAGCTTTTATTCTCTAAAATGTATGACATTTCTGATTATGAAATATGTTAATTTTCGTAATCTGAATTTGACTTATAAAATATCCTAAATGTTTTGAATCAAAAATTTTTTTTTATTCATTGGATTACAGAAATTGAAAATTTCCTTTTCTTTTACTATATAATTTGAACCAGAGTTGTATTCAGAGTCTTTTCTGATAGAATAAAAATTTGCATTTACAAATTATGCTTATTAAAATGTGGAATATAGTATAAATTCTTCTATTATTTATAAAAAAGAATAATCATTCTGTAACACTAAATTTTTTTAACTTGTAAGTTTGTAACACTAAAGACAATATGCATTCTCTTTAGCAGAAATATCATGTGTTTTATTGCAATAAACAGTTTTTCATTGAAATTAGTTTATTTTATACTAATACTCTTATTAGAATTTAAACAACGTATTTTTTACAATTAAATAAGAATTAAATGATTATGATACATTATTATTAAATAAATCATATATTTTGAAAATAACTCTTATTAACAAATTTTAAAATATTAATTTGAATATTAAATTCTGATAAATTTTCTTTTTGCAGCACATATTTGTTATAACTCGTACTTTTAATATTCCTTATTAAAAATTAATACAAAATAAATGATAAAAGCTCTCAAAGTTAAATTAAATTGAATTTGAGTGGTAAACTTATAAATATTCTTTTCGTTTTAAGTAGTGGTGAGAATTATATTTTGATTCCAAACCTCTAAATGTAATCTAAAAGTTTTCTATTAATGAAATCAAACTATAAATTTGTGAATAATTTGACTAAATATTCTTGTTGAAAAATTCATTGACCCAAAAATCTTATACATTTCACTCATAAAATTAATTACAGTAAATGAATGTATTAAAATAATTAGCTAATTTAGAGTCTTAATCTACTTGTATTTTTACACATTACTACTACTTATATCAATTAATAAAAAAAAATCCAAATAAGCCTTTAAAAGAATACAGGTTAAATGATTGAACAGGCTATCGAAATAAGTATAACTCATATTAAGAATTAAAAAAATATTTGAAGAGAGCCTCTCGCAAAGGATTATTAAATGCTAATGTTCAATGTTGAAGATATCACATCAAATAAGATTTAAGTTCTCCAACAAAATTGATTGTGGCAAAATTAACATGACATAAACCAGGGCGAGAAAATTTACAGCATTTAAAATTATTTTTGCAATGATTTCAGTGGCAAAAGATTTTTAGTAAGAAAAGTTATACACTATTTTCAAAACTGCTAAATTTCATTAGCTTGAAAAATTTAAATATATTAAAATGTACGTAAAATAAGCACAAATGATTGGTAGTTATTTGATTTTAGAAAAAAAACTTTTTTGAACTGAGCATATATTAATTGTAGCAAAATATTTGTTAACTTATTTCTTCCAAAAATTTCCTACAAGTAGCTTGAGAAGAATATTATATGTAGCAGTTCTTGATCTGTTTAAATAATTATTAAATAGCCAAGTTTATTTAAATCTTAGAAATTTCATTTCAGAGATTAAACAGTTATCTAATGCAAGTAAAGTGTAGGATTTAGAAAATTAGAACACCATTTTTCTAACCACAAGTTAAATATGTCATAACATACCACAGTAACTAAATACTTCTGTATTAAAAAAAGGCATTTTTATATACTGTAAATTAAATGATATTTAACATTAAGATCATGACAATTTTGTTTCATAAATATCTTATAAACTTATGTTCTGATGTTTTTAATAGTTTTAAAAATAATTACTGAGATACTTGAAAAGCAGTAAAACACATCTAATTATACATTTTTACCACTGTTAATATTGAAAAATGAGTGATTATTAAGAGCTTGCTTCTAAATTGTAGATTTACAGTGGCACACAATTTAATAAAAAAAGTAACTTAACTTTGTTGCAATTGTTTACTTAATTTGAATAAATTCTTAAGAATAAAATAATTTTGTATGTCATCTGAAAAGTGTCTAATAAATTACATAATGTATAAATGCTGAAACTTGAGAAAATTTCATAATAAAATTTTCAGAAATTCTACGCAATAAAATTAAGATAAAACTTCCATGTTTAACATGTTACAATGCAAAACTAAATATAAATAAGAAACAAATTTTGATATATTTCAAATTTTTTTTATTAAAAGTAAAAAATGAATGAAAAAATACAAATTAAATTTTCTTTCCACGAGACTTGACATTTGGCAAGTTAATATTGACATTCTGGCTAAGATTCCTTCTTCGTTTTAAAAGTTTCTTCTTTTTTATCTACTTTAGGAAGGCCAGGTGAGATTCTTTTAGAGGATTTTGTAATCTCTAACCTACGCCTGGCTATTCCTGTTGGTTGAACATTAATTCTTTTACTCCTTAATCTTAAATATGACATTAAAATAAGGCTTCTTAAATCTTCAGATTTTATTTTCCTCAAAATATTTAAAAAATTGGCAACAGAGTTACTTGAACATCCACTGTCAATCAAATGACTGTTTCTGTTCAACTCATCTTTTACTTTTTGTATTTTGTATTTGTTGAGTTGATGCCATATTTAGAGGATAAACTAGTGTAGGATTTTAAGTATTGTCTTGTACATTATTATTTTCAAAAGGTAACTTGATATTAATTTCTCAATTTTCAACAAAATTTGAAAAAAATGATGTAGGTTGAAAATTTTTCCCCAACAGCTAACATTGCCAAGGAATATTTTTGGAGTGACTGGAGGAGAATTGGGCAAGAAGAGTTTATTATTCAATAAAAAAAAAACACTGGTGCTTACAAAATGCCCTAGATTCTCCAGGACAAGTGCAAATATCAGTATTAAGTGTGTAATACAAATTTTTATTTAAACTTTTGATGATGAAATTATTAGATTCTATTTCAGATACACCAGAATCAGAAATGACACTTGCACGTTTAGTAATATTTTCATATAAGAGATTGGTTACTCTCCTCCTTAAATGGGCTAACTCTAACAATTTTTTTATTAAGTATGTTTCCTAAATATTAATGCAGAAATCGTATACTGCAACTACATTAAAAACATTAGTTCTACTTAGAGCAATATCTTGAAGAATTCTAATAGTTGCCTCTGCAAAATTGTTTGTATTATTTTGGCTTGTTACCAGTGACTTGTGCTCTAATAACATCCATTCAACCTTCCTTGCATAAAATGAAAGAAATCTTTGGACAAAAGCTAGATATTTAAAAACTCTATTGATGACATCTTTAAAGGCTGTAGTAAGAATTTTTTCATCGGCATACATCACCTAAAAAAATAAATATCCATGAGAATATAGAAATATTGCAATAATTTTATATAAAACAAAAAACAAACTTTAAAATTTGCAAGTACAGTGGAACAGTATGCAAATATTTAAATTTAAGCAAAATTAAAAATTACTCTTTGCTTTATTGTGGTACCTTGAATTTCTGATAATTATTGTATATTTTATGCTTTTAACTTAGTATTCAAAGTAAGCACATAAAAATATAAATGCAGTATTTTCCTGTATACAACCCACAGATTATCTGTTAAAAAAGTTTGAAATTTCGCTGTGTCTATTATACACTGTTGCAGATAATATAAAAAAATTTTTCTAACAGAAAAACTTACATTGAAATTTTGAAAATGCCATTTATGTTTTATAAAATGGATAACAGACGGCCCTGATGGAAATCACAATTAATTTACATATTACACCTATATTTAGTTTTGTCCATTCTATATGTGTGTGTGATATTTTTCAGTAATAAATTTTTCTCCTAGTGGAATATATTTTCTTCAACTACTTTTTTCTCTCAGCAATAAACAAGAGAAAACAATTTTCCTCTCTTTAAAAATGTTTGACAAGTTTTAAGTTTCTGTTAAAAATTCATAATATTTTAATCATTTTGCAAATATTTTTAATAATTAAAAGTTACATATAATGAGATTAGAGATTAAATACCAACCTCTTTTCTAACAAAGAGGAAAATTCTTTGTCAATAGATCTAATGCATCAACATAATTTGATTTCATTAGATTTGTATATATTAAAACAGCAATCGGTATGGCTCCAACTTTTGTCACGGTTAAAAGAATCGTTAAAGATTATGAAGAGGCTTCACAGCTGCTTGTGGAATCTAGGAAAATTATTTCTTTTGATGACTCTAATAACTGAGCTCTTTTCATTACTGAAGTGACTAATAAGGCAGCCCAAGAATCACCTTTGAGAAACTTTATTGTTGTTCCTGAAATATCAATTGTACAGAAATGAATTACTTAAAATATGTATAGTAAAATTTATGTGCAAGAAATCACTAAACATTTTGAACCTAAATTTTACCACAAATGTTCAAGTATTGTTTTGGATAAGTTCAAAATTGTCAATGCATAAAAAATTTTAATTTTGATTTAAAAACAAAATGAAAATTATTCAGTTTGAACATAATGAATTTATCATAAATAATGCAAAAAAGTATGTTTAAATAGACAACAGTACTTAAAAATAAGTGATCTTAAGTTTATAACAAGATTCATAAATTATAATTTGTGTAAATTACTTTTAGAATTACAAACTATAATATAAAATTTTTTTATCATACTCCGTTTTCATACTAAGTTAAAAATAATAGTTTATTCAAAAAAGAAAGTTAAAAATACATGATACCTTACCTTATGATTCAAAATGAGGAATTGTTTTCTTTATCAAATGGATTAAGGTCCAAGTTCCTAAATTATCTCCTCCAGCATTTATGCAAGTAATTAACTTGTGATTGTGTTGGATTTAAAGAGGAATTTGGCAAGCTACAAAAACCTTTCTCTAATAAAAATGCATTTTCGTGATAACAAATAGTTTTTGCTAATCCCAAGCCAGAATCAAAGTACCCAAAAAACTTTCTTTTCACCTAAAGAAAATTAAAATTTATAAATCTCATTCACACATAATATGCATTATTTAAATAAACAATATAATTAGTCTTACATAATCACTGACTCTTAACATTCTTAGTGCTTCAGCAGAACTAGTTTTATGTGAATGACTCAGAAAAACTTTTATTTCTCCAATCAAAAGTGGAGTTAATTTAAGAAAGAGATCTTTTTATAAAGTATCTTCAGTAATTTTTTAATAACAATTTATTAAGATAGATGTGCACTCTGCATTTCTTTTAGAATTCTTTGGTTTATTCAATTTGCTGTTTTCATTTCCATGTTTTATTAAATTTCATTCTATTAGATATAAATTTAGCTAAGGTTAATTTAAATAAATAGAAATACTAAAAACAGATGAGAATATCAGAATAACTACATTTTTAAATGCTCCATTGTTTTGTTAGTGTCGAGAAACACTCATTAAAGCAATAAAAATTATTTAAAAACATGTGTCATGAATTTTAAAATAGTAAAAAACAGTTTTACATACACATAATAGCATCAAAATATTTACCTCTGAATATTGGTACTACAAAAATATGTTATCCATTCTGTATTTGTTATTTGCGGAAACGTATTCTTAAAATCCTCGGCTTACCCTAAAAACTGCGATTTATTTCGAAGATTTCCTATCATTGACAATGCACACTCCATGTTTCTCCTTTTTAACTTAGGTATAGAATTACATCGTTTAAAAGATTAATTTCATTTATATTTTCAGCCATATTAGAAAAAAAGTAGCATATAATTAGTTACTTATTTGAGCATAGAAAATGAACACATTAAAACGTGTATTTAGGAATATACCTATGCAATCCTTTCTTTAGGTTTACTACTATGACAAAAATACAAGTTTAGCGCAACTACTTTATTGGCGACTTTCAGCGTAGTCGCCAAGGTGCTGAATCCTCGAGGGTTTCAAAAGTCGCGAACGGATTTCTTGGAATAACTTTTCGAAAAAGCCGTTATTTGATAACGCTTTTAAGAACATGTTATTTCCTTGGAACGTAACGTTGATAACTAGTTATCCAAAAGTAACTGTTTTTGCCATCTTTATTTGGATGATGTATGACGTGGTAGAATTATCAGCCATCTGGAATGTGGACGTGTCCAGATGGAAGTATCCGAAGAACTTGGAATCACCTAAAGTGTCATCTCCAGACTTTGATATGGTTCCGAGCTGATGGTAATGGGAGTAGACGCTACAGCACAGGTCGCCCCCGAATTACAACATTGAATGAGGACCGGTATTTGGCAATTATTGCCAAAAGAAACAGATGGAATACAGTATCAGACCTGTCTCATCAGCTACCAGTATGAAAGTTTCAAGGAAGACCATGTACAGGCGCTTAGGGCACATTGGTCTATATGCTCCTGGTCCTGTCAGATGTGTTACACTTACCGTAACTCACTGTCACCTGTGGTTAGCCTGGAGTAGAGAGCATGCATTGTGGACGCTGCAACAAAGGTCTTCTATGATGTTTTCTGACAAGTCCAAGCTTAGCTTTCTGTATGATTCTCGCCAGACTTTGATATAGAGAGATCAGGGTACCTGTTACCGCCAAGATAACACCATTGAACGACACTGTTACGGTGGTGCAGTATTGCTCGTTTGGAAAGGAATTATTCTGGCTTCCAAAACTAACCTTCGTGTTCAGAATGTAACCATGAAAGGCCACATCTATCGGGATGTCATTCTGGAACAACTTGTACGTTTGTTTTGGGGTGCCATGAATGCAGAATTTCTGTTTATGGATGACAACACCCGTCTTCACCTTGCAAACATAGTGTGCCTTCAATCGGAGGATATTACCCATATGGATTGGCCAGCATACTCACCGGGCTTGAATTCAATATAGCATGTGTGGGACATACTTGGCCAACGAATTGCAGCCTGTCTACCCCTTCCCACATGTCTACCGGAACTTCGGAGAGCATTGCTCTATGAGCGGTTTAATATTCTCCAAGATCAGATCGATAATTTGATACTCAGCACGACTAGGCATTGCAAGGCCTGTATTGCATCATCTGGGGGGCATACTATGTATTTACCATCATACCAACCATATTATATTGGTTTTAGCAAATAGGTTCTTTTTTTAAATTTGCTCCAGGGAGTAAAAAACGCAATTTTTATAATAATGATGTCAAACATATAGCATCTATTTTGCTCTTTATCTTTTATTTAATAAATAGACTTTACAAATAAGTCACATTTGTTTTGCTTCTGTGTCTTTCTTTGCTTGAGCTTGCATTATCCTTAATTTATGGAAACAAGTGTGGATTAACCACTTTACGACCTTGAAGAATTTCAAAAGTGTTAGTGATTATATCTATGACAAAAGATTCTAATTCATGGGTGTTCAAATCCTTAAAGTTAAATAAGAACGAATTCTTCCTAATGCCATGGGTTTCATATTATAAGTATGCCTCTTTTATTTAATGTTTAATGTTTTGAATCTCACTCTGTTTTCTTCTTTCAAACAGGTAATCACTAAGTCACCCAAGATGGCTGGTAAAGACTTTGAAGTTGGAGATTTAGTATGGGCACAAATGAGAAGCTATCCTCCATGGCCTTCTGAGATTGCTGAACCTCCAGCTAATGCCAAAGTTAAAGACGCAAAAGCACAACTTTGGGTTTACTTTTTTTGGAAGTAAAAATTATGCTTGGATTCCAGATGATAAAATATTTCCACATGGTAAAGAAATGTTGCAAAAAGCTCTTAAAAACAAATCTGCTCCATTTCATAAAGCTGTTAAGGAGATAGTTTCTGAGAGTAAAGCTCTTGGAAAACAAATTTGTCAAGAAAAAATAACACAATTTCAAATGAGATTCTAGTAAAAATACAAAATAAAAATAAAGCTTTAAAAGCTAAAAAATCTGTTTTGATAAAGAAAGGACTCATTGAGAAAAGAAGAATAAAAAAAGAAAGCCCTAATTGAGGAAAGTAGAAAAAAACGTTTTCCAGAATTTGTCTTTATAAGAACTGGAAGAAAGAATGACTCTGATTCTAGTCCTGCTCATAGTTCTAAGAATATAATTGAAATTGATTTCTCTGACAGTGTAAATAAATGTAATGAAGATGATGCACGTTCTGATGAGAAAAGGATTAAAAATCCTCCAAATGTCCCAACTGAAAATTTAAAGAAGGTAAAAATATAAATAATGGACTTACTTGATATGAAGTCAAGCTGACATGCCGATTGGTATATTTATTTCAACATTTTATTCGTTTGTCACCAGTGTCACCATTATCAAATTTTACAAACCCCTCCCCCCCAATTTCAAATTGCTCAACATAACCATGTATAAGAAAACAGTAATCGTAATGAGAATTAATTTAAGATTCTATTTAAAATTATTTCAGAATTAAAATTAAAGGAGATAAAGCAACAAAAATAATTACATTTAATAACATCTAGATAAAATAAAAAAAATAATGAATTTCAATGATTTAAGATAGAATGTTACAAATTATTACTCTATTTAAAAGTAGAAAACTCTAGAATAATTCCCAAAAAATAGAATGATTCTCTAATTTCGTTTACAATTGGAAATTTAAATACTTGAAATACAATTCTAGGAATTCTATGCCTGCAGAAAATAATTAAAATAAAATTCTTACTTTCATTTTTATTCCGGCGCTCTACATTCACAGCAAAATCCAAGACGGATATAAAAGTCAGAGTTTAATTTCTGGCACGATATTCGTAATGAAATACAAAACGAATATAAAAGACAGGATTGAAATTCCGCCGCAATACCTACAGCGAAATACAAAACGAAGCCCCTTTATAAAAGACAGGATTGAAATTCCGGCGCTATATCCACAGTGAAATACAAAGAAAACATAACGATTTTAAATATATAAAAGAAAATATATCAATAAATAAAAAAATATATATTATAAATAAACCAAATAAAAATAAATAATGTAAAAGAAATAGTAAAAAAGAAAAATTTACAATGTTTGGACACTGGCGACTGGAGAGGGCAAAAACAGTTACTTTTGGATAACTAGTTATCAACGTTACGTTCCAAATAAATAACGTGTTCTAAAAAGCGTTATCAAATAACAGCTTTTTCGAAAAGTTATTCCAAGAAATCCGTTCCCTTTGGCCTTCTTGGAAATTCTATGGAGCGAAAGAAAGCTTTCGTGGAGTGACAAAACTGGTTTTTTGAGGAAATGAGGTGTAGGGTGAATTAGTGACTGAGCATTGAAAATCACTTACTGAAAGAAATTTTAATGATTTTTGTTATATTCTTTAATTAATTTTTTAGGAATTTCCTACTTTATTATACGGAAGTTCAACATTTAAGTCTAGACTGATTTTCATTTACTTATTTTTTAAAATAATTGCAATGGATTAAATTAGATTTATAATTTTTTTTTACTGTCAATTGATTTTTCTCAGTTAAAAATTTTTAAGTAATGTGTATGAATGGAAGTTTCTGTAAAGCGTGGAATAGAAGGCGCTTCAACCGTGGAGATATAGAAAACTTCCGGCACGAAACTTCCTGCTTCTTCTTCTTCTTCTTCTTAGAGTTGGGTTTGTATGTCATTGAGCACCTCTGCTTTTATTAGCATTTTGTACTGTTAACTCCAAACCCAATGTTTCTTAGTTCCAGTTGTTCGGGTCACCCACTTTATTAATAAAGTCTGATAACCCTTTAATGGAGTCTAGGTGTAACTCTCTAGTATGGATGATGCCTAAAGAGATTAATCTAGGGAGGGCTAGAGGCTCGCATTCATAAATGATATGCTTGGCCGTTTCCTCTTGCATATGACATTTCCTGCAGATAGGGTCTTGCTGAAACAGTCCCATTTTATGGAGATGTTTTCTGAAATAGTAGTGCCCAGTTATGAAGCCTACGATTAAACGTGTCTTCTGCCTAGAGCATCTTAGAATTTCATAGGAAATCCTCGCTGATGATCTACAGATCATACTTTTAGCATGGGTTTGACCAGGAGATTAGAGCCAAGCTTCATACATCTTCCGTTTTTCCCATCTAAGAACATTGGTTTTTGCGGTCTTCAAATTGATCCCACAAAAAGGTTCTGGACCAATGGGAACAAAAGACGATCCTTGTTTAGCAAGCTCATCAGCCCTTTCATTACCTTCGATACCTTTGTGCCCTGGCACCCATACAAGGATCACCCTGTTTCTAGTTGCCAGTTCTGTAAGAAGGTTTCTACACTCCAGAATCAT
Organism: Latrodectus hesperus; assembly: GCA_037975125.1. Taxonomy (NCBI): domain Eukaryota; kingdom Metazoa; phylum Arthropoda; class Arachnida; order Araneae; family Theridiidae; genus Latrodectus; species Latrodectus hesperus. The sequence goes on along the minus strand of CM075854.1, from coordinate 2,970,965 downwards.
TTTAGATTTGATTTCGAAGGAATTAAGCGCTTTTAAAGCGGCTTGACTGTCACTGAAAATGAGAATCCGCTTACCGTAGTAGCCCTTCTTCATATTCAGTCGTAGACAGTGGTTGATGGCCAAAACTTCTGCCTAGAAGACCGAAGCGTATCGTTCAAGGCTTACAGACAAGCTGATTCTTGGTGACACGCCACAAACTCCCAGTCCTGAGAGACTGTTCTTCAGTGATCCATCTGTGTACCAGATTAGATCTCCTGTTTTAGTTTCAAACATGTTGTTAACCCATTCGTCTCTAGTTGGAAAAACTATATCAAATGTCCTATCAAACATGTATGTTTTTTCCATGATGTCAGATGGCATCATGAAAGTAGGGTCTTGAATTTTACTGGTGATGCCCTTGTGCCCTTTGGCAACAGGCTGGTCATACCAGTGGTTTTGCAGCTTCATTCTGTATGCATTCACTCTTGCAACGCTGCAGATGAAGATGTCCAAGGGAGTCAGATCCAACACAACCTCCAATGCTCTGGTTGGCGTGGTGGAAATTGCTCCTGTGATGCAGAGACAGGCTAGTCTTTAACTTCCTGCTTACTAATTCATTATTGTCTTATACCATCGTGCTTGTTTTCTGTTTCCATTGCTTTTGAGAAATATTCATTTGAAAGTACTTATCCTATAAAAATTTTTGAAATGCAGGAAACAAAGGTAGTAGTTGTTGCGAAGCATTTGGTAGCAATATGCGAGCTGGAACAAATTTACTTTCGCAAGTGAAAGTGTTCACATTTCCAATGGAACCCGATTTACAATCCTTAATTTAATTAGCTGTGTGTGTATATAATCAATTCTTAAAAATAAGACTTAAATTTTAATTGCAATAAAAACCAAGACTTGTTTAAAATATTAATATACAACAAGTAAATAAACACATGATAATAATTTTGTTCTACTCATTATTGATACCAATCCATATATTCTAGCATCATCAAGAAAATTTTAATTAAATTTATAATACTATAAATGAAAGCATAAGTAATACCTTGCTTAATATTTGAAATGATTTATAGTTCAATCGCGCGCAAAATATATTTCCTGAAATTTTGGAATATACGCATAAAATTAAAAATTAATTAAAGAAGAAAATGATTAACAATTGAGATTAATAATACCAAGAGTTAGAATGTGGGTTGATGAATGATATTTTTACAATATATCATTCATCAACAATTGAGAATCATTGTTACAATCACCGAGAAATATGGTAATCAATCAGGATTATTTAAGTTAAAATTAAATTTTTTTAAAACATTTACTCGATAACCACTGATTACACTCTTATTAAAAATTATGATTTTAACGGATAAAATAAAAAAAAATTTCGGTAACAGAAATCAATATCTAAAAATATTTAAATACTAATTTTTGCGATTGCATCGATTTTCAATGGGAAGAAAGGAAACCGGAAGTATTTGAGATGGCTTCTGGTCAACTGAGGTTTGTTTTTCTTTACACTGAAAACCCCATCCATTTACAAAATTTGTTTCCCAATGATATTAACTGCTTATTAATATATTTTATTACTTTAATGTATAAAATATACCTAAATTTGAATTCTTTTTAAATAAAAAATAATTCAGTTTCTCACAAGATGAATTTAATTTATTCCTCAATATAATTTCTATTATATATTCTTACAAATTATAACTGATGTTTCTTTTACACTAGGATTACTATTGTCCAAACATCCTAAATTTTTCTTTTTTACTATTTCTTTTACATTATTTATTTTTATTTGGTTTATATTTAATATATATTTTTTTCATTTATTGATATATTTTCTTTTATATATTTAAAATCGTTAAATTTTCTTTGTATTTGGCTATGGACTTAGCGCCGGAATAAAAATGAAAGTAAGAATTTTATTTTAATTATTTTCTGCAGGCATAGAATTCCTAGAATTGTATTTCAAGCATTTAAATTTGGAATTGTTAACGAAATTAGAGAATCGTTCGATTTTTTGGGAATTATTCTAGATTTGTCTACTTTTATATAGTAATAATTTGTTACATTTTATCTTAAATCACTGAAATTCATTGTTTTATTTATTTTTAACTAGATGTTATTAAATGTAATTATTTTTGTTGCTTTAGTTTCTTTCATTTTAATTCTGAAATAATTTTAAATAGAATCTTAAATTAATTGTCATTACGATTACTGTTTTCTTATATATGATTATGTTGAGCAATTTCAAATCGGGAAGGGGGGTTTGTAAAATTTGATAATGGTGACACTGGTGACAAACGAATAAAATGTCGAAATAAATATACTTTTAGTATATTCATGGAATAATTGGTTGCTTTGAATTTCTAGTTATTCTTGTAATATATTTCTTAAATTAGTATAACGTCTGAAATTCTTGTTTGAATGTGAGTAATGTTTTCTGCAAAAAAACTTTTCTCGAACATGCAGATTTTTTTCTTTATTGCTCCTGTGTATTATAAACATTAAGTATAATAATTTTATCTATACAATGAATTCATCTATTCAAATTTATAAAAATGAAGTATCTATTATACTTGTATGGAAATTACTGTTGCAATATAGTGAATATATTCCGCATCCTTTGTTTGGTTATAAATGCTTCCAAACAAGTATAGATTTTAAGTTTACTCTGTTTTTGGTGATATGACTTATTTTTCCAAGTGTAGTAATCCCTCATATTTTCTAATGAAGTTTGATTTGAAATTGAAGTAATGTTTACAAATTGCAAGTTATTGAAACTTTCAGATATTTCTATTTATTAGAAATGAGTTATTTTCAAAATTTTCATTTGCTGACCTAACGATAATTTTTATGCAAATAGTGATAATTTTATTATATGAAGTCGTATAATTTAGTGAATTTGTCTTCAGAAAATAAATAGTATGATTATAAAAGCTTGTTGTGTAGTGTTGAAATATTTTACTTGGAAGCATGAGGAGTGTCTTAAAATACTGATAGAAATTTTATACTGAGGATATGTTTTAACTGTGATTTTAAGTTTTTGATTTTGCAAGGGATTTTTTTTAACTGAAAAGACATTTACTTCATTTTTTAAAAATTCACTTTCCAAGAAATATAATTTTTTTTTAATTTTGATTTAAAATTTTTATTTAAGAAAATAAGAGAGTTTATTAATGGGATTTTTTTAAGTTTGAGTAACATTTTCATATCTTTAAATAGTACAGTTGATAAATATTAAAAAATAATGTAGAAGCCAAGAAATATCACGAATACATCAAAAATAAAAAAAAGTTGGGCAATGATTAGAGATACGAAATTAGTTTCAAAGAATAGGTACATTTTTCAAGTTTCAAGGTAAAGAATTATTTTAATAATATTTAAACAGAATTTTATAGAGATATGGAATATGATTCTAAGATACTTTGTTCTTTATGTTTGACAAATCCTGTAAAATTAAGAAATTGTTTTCAAATTACTATAATAATCCTTATTGATTGCTTGATTTGAAGTCACAATTAAAATAACAGAATATTAAAAAATCATATTTTTGTATCGCATAATTTCGTATCACAGTTTCAACCGCTTAAATCTTTTATAAAATTTATATTGTTAAGAATTTTATTACTTTGAAAATGTGTGCTTTGATTTAGTCAATAAAGTAGCTTCAATCATATTTATTATGTTAAAATGACTCGTTTGTTTTCAATGTTCCTTTGATTCATGTTGAACTTTGTCACATAATAGTAAACAGTATATTTATTTATTCAATCTGGGTTTTGATTTGTTTCATTTTCAGAAATTAACACAATAAAATTCTGTATGTATATACACTGTCTTTATGTTTTAACAGTGCTGAAATAAAGTACAGTTGAATTTTTATGTTGAAACTCCTGGCGAATCTTGCAATATTTATAAAATATGGGAATCTTCCATTGAAAGCATAATTTTCACTACTATTCTAAACTTTTCACTGCTATATTTTACCTTATATAGCTGAAATATATTTCACATTTTATTTCTTTCTGTCCCTGAAAAATTATTTTACACCATAATGTTATATTTACTTTTACCTTAATTTTTGAAAATCATAATGACAAATCTTCTTCAAACACTTTTTACTAATTGCACTAATATTTACTCATTCTGATAGAACATGACTTATCATTTTAATGGGAATTTTCTTGTATATTCTGTTGTCGACCCGATAATGTCTAAATAATGTGTCAACTTGTGCCATCATGGTTTTTCATGTGATGATCATTTTAATACATGTTTTGGACTGAATGTTGTTTCTTAATGACTTTTTCATTTAAGAATGAAATACTGTGAATTATATAAGACAAGGTAAATCCAAATTACAAAATTTTGCAATATTTTGAAAAAAAATTTTATATTTCTTTAGCTAACCTTGTGATTTAAGTGGAATATTCTGGCTACATACCAGTTTAAATGATGGTATGACTTTCTCTTCTGTGAAGGAAACCTTGTAATACTGATACAAAACCATGTACAATATTGACTATCATTTGGGTAAAATATTTTTCCTGTTCAAAAAATAAACAAAAAAATGAATGTATTGCAATCCATTTCAGAGTCTCAAATAGTATCAATTACTGACACATTTTGTTTTTAACTGAAAGTAAGTGCCAAATTTTAATATTTGTAATTCTCACTGAAATATTATATATACATGGTAAAACAAGTTATCCACATCTTGGTAGAGATTGTTTCCTACGAGAACTGTCAAGGAGTTCATTTGTTAATAGTTTACAGTATTTATGTTAATGTATCAAAAAGCAAGGTAATGATTTATAAGAAAATAATCACTTCGAAAATTTTCAGTAAATGGGAGTTTTCCATATGGTAGTGAAATAAAGAAAAAATCTTCATAGGATTTCTATTTCAGGGGATATATTGCTGTGATTTGGTATAGTTTTGCTTGGCATCCATACAATAGAAATTAAACTTATTTTTATCGTTTTTGAAACTATCTGATAGTAAAATGAGAGAAAATATAAAAACTAATCTCATCACGAAATATTGATACAGTGAGTGTTGATTTAGTTGGTAATATCAGACGTGGGGAAAATGAATTTTCTAATAATAATCACTTCTGGCTTTTAGTAATGGAATTTACACAGTGCATTAAAGTGATCCACTTCTAATAGTTAGTATTCATGAAAATTGTTATTAAACCTTGAAAAATGATCTAATAAAATGCATAAGTTCTCAGTTACTAATTTAAGTAATATGTGTGACTTTAAAATTTCTTTAAAATAAATCTTTTAATATTATTGTAAACTCAATATTGATTTTATTTATATGTGAAACATGAAGTTAAGCCTCAAATATATCATTTATGAATATGAATATAAAGGTTTTCTTTTTTAATATTTTTTTATGCTAGCCGTAATATATTTAATTAAATTCAGTAAACATGGAAAAGTTCACAAATTCAAATATAAGATATATCATTACACCAAATACATAGCTAGAGGAGTTATGAGTAACAAAGAATGCAAGACAATTTTTTTGTGTTTTAATTTTATTATTTATCTCATATTCGATAATTTGGAAATTGCTGAATTTTGGAAATCTGTGACTAGTTTATTTAATTATAAAATGAAGTAATACACAAAATATCAGGCATATCGAAAAAATTCTTGCAATACAGTACAGTACCAAATTTTTTTTATGAAGAGCATATGTATAGAAAATGGTTCTACAAAGTTTAAGGTTACAATTGGAATAATTATAGCAAAAATTAAAAAATAATAAATGATTCTGGTGTGTTATTTTATTTACAAAAAGCATGAAAAGCTTATAAAAAATTTCTACTAATCGAAATTTTAAGAGAGTTATTAACAGAATTATAATTTTCATCTATTTATAGTTATAAATTGAGGAAAACACTTGTTTTCATGAATCCAAAGTACAGTTAACTGATTTGATACTCCCAGTACATTTACAATAAAGAAAAAGTTCAAATGATTAACGCAAACTGGTATTCTAGCTATAATTTGTAGTCGGAAAGTTAAGTTGTAGGCGAAAAGCAAGAATTAAAGAAATTTTTTTAATATTTTTACAGAACATACACAATATTCAATGGTTCCAGTAAAATCCATTATGTTATCAATTCATGTATATTTTTACGACGCAGCTGATAAATTGGCAAAGGCTGGCTCAGATTGCAACAGCCTTCTCCAGCCTTGGAGTACCATACTGTTAAAATGCTTATTAAGTCAAATATAGCCTCCTATCGTAGATATGTTTACAAGATGTGCATAAAGGGGAAAGCATGGGCTTCCTTACTAACAAAGCCTATTCCGTGTAACCTCCACAGAGCTGTGGCAGTGGCAAATTTTCGCCTTAAAACTGAGCATGATTATCTGCAAAAACACCTTAACCGTTTGGGTTTGAAGGACTCTCCAATCTGTCCTTTTTGTGGACTAGAGGACATGACTGGTGAGCACCTTTACACTTGCCCTGGACGTTCGGACGACGCAGTTAGAAATTCTGCGGAAGATGACTTTTCATTCACCTCAAGATCTCTTTGAGACATCATATCTCTTTCATCTCTTTGATATCTCTTTCCTGGACTTGACCTCCGTCGATGACAGACGTGCTTACAGCGAGCTCCTCAGATCATACCGAGTTGTCTCTCTCACTTTGGGTTGCCCCCCCGGCACTTCCCCGATACTTTTCCTGCGCGGAAGACACCAAAAGCACTTATCAGTGCTATCAATGATAAACTTTAACGTTTAAACGCGCATTAAGATAATGACCTTAGACCGAATATTGGACATGGAAACTTCAAATGGAAATCAACAACTAATCCACCCAGGGAAACTGGATAGCATCATTACCAAACAGCCATTAAATGATCTGGAGAAACAAATCGCAAACTTCGAACAAATGAGGATGTACATGTTGGGTAGGAAACCCTGCTCAGCGGAGGTACACCCTGATCAACCGCTTATAGACTCTCTGGAACAGCATATTGAACTCTACAGAGAAACGCTAAAGACTTCAAGCTCAGGTAGCTATATTGTTAATTCTGTACTGGCTCCCCACTAACTATCCCAAACTAAAGCTAATTTTAACTTAGTAAAGGAACAGGAAATTAACACTAAACCAGCTAATGTTGCTGGAAGCAAAAAAAAGAGAACTAATGAGCATGAAGCGGGTTTCATCAAACCGAAAAAACCGCCAAAGTTACGTTGGTCTCGGCCTCTCAGGCCCCCGTAACTACTTATAATCATTTCGTCGGGCTTAGCACTGAACAAGTCCTAACAGAACAGATGGAAGATGATTCCGCCCCCACCCCCCAACCCACAGAAAAAATTACACCAGTAATTGTGCGATATGGCGACAATCACGTCGAATTTCTTAAAAAACTAAAGAGCATTTTCAAACATGAATTTGATGCTAAGACCTCAGGAGACAACCTGAAATTATTTGTCAAAACAGCAAAAGCTCACAGGGAGCTTACTGCCATTTTTGAAAGAGAAAAAGTAGAGTACATTCTACTGAGGAATAAAAATGACAAGCCAAAAAAGTTTGTGATTAGAGGTCTCCCCCTCAATACGAAAACAACAGACATCGAAGAGGAATTAATGAACTTAGGATTCCAAGTGAATCGAGTGAATAGAATGACCAGCCTAAGAAACGGAGCCCCCATGCCCCTCTTTCTGTGTCATATTTTCTTGAAACAAGACAGCCCAAACATATACGAGCTCACCTCACTTTGCCATATCTCAGGCATCGAGGTTGAATTTTACAGGGGACCCAAGTCCACCATGCAGTGCTACAACTGCCAGAGATTTCACCACAACTCTGAAATGTGCCACATGTCCCCGAGATGTGTAAAGTGTGCGGAAATGCATAATACCAAAGACTGTCCTCATGAAAAGCTGGACTCCCCTAAATGCTGCAATTGCCAAGGGAATCACCCGGCAAACTATAAAGGGTGCACAAGATACCCAAAACCTAAGCAAAAAATCAATAGAAATGCCAAAAATCTTTATGAAAAACAAAAAAATAATCATGAAAATTATGTCAGGCCTGGCGTCAGTTATGCGAACTCATTACACCCCCCGCCGAACAAGCTCCACCCATTCCAGCTTCAACCAATGAAACAACCCCCAGCAGTTCAGACTTCTCAGATCTTATGAAACTCATGGCTGAGATTAAAAATATTTTCAGAGGCATCCCCCTCAAAAAAGTATTGCAGGAAATGCAACAAATCCAAAATCCCATGGACAAGTTATTTAAGCTCTCCAGCTATCTCCAGGATACCGAACAAAACGAAGAATGTCATCAAAACCTACTGGTCTGTTAGTTTGCTCTTGGAACCCCTGCGGGTTGAGGAACAAGGTTGATGAGTTACGATTATTTGTAAATGAGCACTCGCCAGATATCCTCCTCATTCAGGAAACCTTCTTAACCCCCCCCATCAAAATTAATCTGAACAATTACTGCGTATATCGCAATGATAGGAAGATTAGCTCCCAAAGGCCCAGTGGTGGATCCTGCATTTTCATCAAACGTTCCCTCCCACATCACCGTGTAGACACACCTACTCTCCAAACAGTAGAGGCGACTATAGTTACATTGACTATACCCTCACTCCCACATATTACTATCTGCTCTACTTATATTAAACCGCTCCCAAAATACCAATATATTAACATGGATCTTGAGATTCTACTCTCAATTAACTATAACATTCTAATATGTGGTGACTAAAATGCCAAACACAGGGCATGGAACTGTCAATCTGAAAACAAATTAGGAAATATACTTAGATCCTTTGCTATGAAAGCCGATCTAAGCATCCATGCTCCTCCAACTCCCACACACTTTGGCCCCAAATTAGCCACATTCATAGACATAGCAATGACGAGAGGACTACAATACCCACTCAACATTAATACCCTCACTGAACTCAGCTCCGATCATAATCCAATCATGATCGAGTTCAATACTAACATAAATATAAATTCTCCCTCTCCAAACACAACCACGGATTGGAAAAATTACACTAAAATTCTAGAAAACAATCCAATTAATCTAATAACATTAAATATGGAGGAACGTATTGATGAAGAAACAGGGAAAATCACGGAAGATGTACTCAAAGCTATCGATCAATCACAGAGACAGGCGAAACCCCGCACCCACCCCTCCCTCCCGAGGAAACTCCGAGAATTAAAAAAGGAGAAAAATAAAATTAGAAGACTCTATCAAGAAACTAGAGACCTAGCCTAAAACAAACGCTCAATAAAATTAATAGCAAATTCAGAAACCAACTCCAAGCTCACAACCAAACACTATGGAGAGATAAACTACGATCATTGAACACCCAAGACAATTCCATCTGGAATGTCACCGGTATGATCAAAAACAAACACATCACAATCCCGCCAATCCTTGGCCCAAATGGATTGAACTACACGGAAAAAGATAAAGCGGAAGTGGTTGCAAATAGTTTAGAACAGCAATTTCTTCCAAATAACATCACAGTACGATCAACTGAAAAAATAGTTGAAGAAACAATTCAACACTATCTCTCCTCGACTCACACACAAGATACCACTCCCACCACTCCGTCGGAGGTCTACGAAATCATACACAAATTCAATTTACGAAAAGCACCTGGCATTGATAAAATTTCAAACACAATGATAAAAAAATGCCACTTAAAATGATATTTAGATTAACTAACTTAATCAATGCCATTCTCAAACACACATATTTCCCCACACCATGGAAAACAGCATCAGTTATCCCAATTCCAAAACCAAAACTAGATCATAAAAATCCTTCAAACTTCAGGCCTATCAGCCTTTTGCCTACTCTAAGCAAAATAACAGAAGCAATAATTTTAAAAAGACTAGATTCATTCTTAGAAAAAAACAACACTATTATACCTCAACAGCACGGATTTAGAACTAAGCATTCCACCACTCACCAACTTTTAAGAGTAGGCGAAATAATCACAAGAAATTTCGTTATCAAACGCAATATAACTGGTGCTGTATCACTAGACATAGCCAAGGCCTTCGACAGAGTTTGGATTGAAGGTCTTATCTACAAAGTAATTAGGATTGGTCTACCTGACCTTCTAATTAAATTAATATATTCGTACCTAACAGGTCGCAGCTTTAAAGTGGCTATTAAGCAATCCTACTCAATAAAAAAAGAAATAAAAGCAGGTGTTCCCCAGGGTTCAAAACTGGGCCCTAGACTTTTTCTTATTTACATCAACGACATACCCCACTCAAAGCTAACATCTTTACACCTATTTGCGGACGGCACATTTATTCTAGCTCAGCGTCCAAAAATAACACAGGTTATAGATGCACTAAACACGCACTTACATGAGCTTGAGTTATGGTTTATAAAATGGAAAATAATGATTAACAACCAAAAAAGTGTTGCTATAATCTTCACAAAAAAACTAAAATATCCCCCAGAAGAACAACTGACAATTAATGACTCTCCCATCCCTTGATCAAAAGAATTAAAATATTTAGGCATCACCTTTGACAGAAAATTGACATGGAATAAACACCTAACCAATATAATTGCAAAATTCAACAAGGTAAAATCCTCATTCTACCCATTATTAAAGCACAACTCAGAACTTTCAACATAAAATAAAGAGCTCATTTACAAAGCGTTTCTCAGACCCTTAATCTCATACGCATGCCCACTCTGGGGCTACACCCACGATACCGAATTAAAAAAACTTGAAATAATTCAAAACTCAACATTAAGAAAATTAACTAACTCCCCATGGTATTACAGAAATAAACAAATCAGAAAAGAATTTAACATCCCAACTATTACAGAATTTTTTGCAAAAATAATGAACAATATGTATAAAAAAGCCCACTTAACAAATAATCCAACAATTACAGAACTTCCGGCTTACGACGCAAATCTACCCATCAATAGATATAGACCCCGCTCGTTACTCAGATATTGCCCCAATCCACCTCATGCTCAAATAAATAGCAAAAGTGCAATAACCTAATTAACAAACTAACAAGAATATTTTTATAGAAAAACTGTATATATATATATAGGACATCTGTATATAGGATATAATATATATATATATATATATATATATATATATATATATATATATATATATATATATATATATATATATATATATATATATATATATATATATAAATAAAATGTGTATATAGAAAAAATATTAAAAAATAAATAATTTGTACATATTCTCTGATTTAATACTAACATAACTCATAATATCTAAAACTACTAACACAGGAAAAGAGCGCCAGAATGGCAAAAATTCAAAAATATGGCAACAGCCAATCAGAATCCTGGATTCTGCTAATTTTCTGATATTTTCAATTACTTTTTTTACTAACTTATAATCATAGCACTTGTGCAAAATTAAAAAACTTAATAATTTATAAACTTACAAAATTAATACAATTTAAAAATAATCATTAGAACTATTAACAAATTTTTATAATGAATTCAAAATAAGCATCGGACCAACTCTGTTCTGATATTTGAATTATACTTCTCTACCAGTTACTGTTATAAATATCCTGAATGTATTTCTCATCCTTTATCATTGCTCGGTTATAAATATCTGCAAAGGAGAGTAATTTTAAAAATTCTGGTTTGTCTGTTATGTGTTTTTTTAAGAATAATTTTTTCCTTCATTTAAAAAAGTAGTTTTATTTTAATAAGTTGCTGTCATTTTTAAAATTTTCCTCTTTAAATAATGTTTAATGAAATATTGAAAATTTTAAATATTTTTTTCCTTCATTACACTGTTTTAAACTTCATTTTTCTGATATATTAATTTTCTAACTTTCTGTAAGAGATTATTTTATACATTTTCATTTTTTATGTAACATTAAGTGTGTGAATTTAAATTTTTTATGATATTTTCTGTAAAATAGCCTTGTAATTACAGATTATAAATCCTGTTGTGGAGATTCTTAAGAAATATTTTAAACTGAAAATTTTTTATTTTGATAGTGGGGATCTACTTTGCATTACCTTTACATTTTTCATGTATAATTTTTATTTTTCTTTATTCAGGATTTTAATCAGTGCTTGGAAATTGTAATCCATTATAGTTTCATGGATTGTATCCCCTTTACCTAATACTAGCTACACTGAAATAATTTGAAAATTATTTTTTATTGATGTTTGTTAATCTGTTATTTTTGGAAAAGTGCACTTCTAAAACTAGACTTGAATTTGTTAAATATAAGTAATTTTTCCAAAATTAATTATTAGATTGTTGCAGCATGCACTTAGTGTGTGCCAGTATTTTACTTTCTTGTTCAAGTTGTTTAAACAGGAATTTTGCTTTTACATAATGTAAACTATAAAGGTATTTTATGAACTCTATGCAATCAATAAGATATTCATTAGTTTTCCAGCATTTACTATCTCTAAAATCTGCACAGTATTTTTATAATAATGATTTTATCACCTCTTTTATGTGTTTCATATTTCAAAAATTAATTGAAAACAATTCTTTTTATTGAATAATATCCATGTCCTTTCATATGAATTTATATATGTCTGTCTATAAAATTTTTAATAGTAATTGATTTAATATAATAAATTGATAAATTATTTATGTTTGCTCCCACTACATGTTTGATATGGCAGATTTCCCAATTGTAATTTATACCTAGATTTTTTGTGTATAATGCACATTCTTTAAAAGATATATGTCCTTCTTTCATTAGATATCTTTAAATAACTCAGAATTTGCTTGTATGTTAAAGTACATTTTTAAATTGTAATTATCTTTTGTGTAACATTTATACTTTTAATGTTATTTTTTCCAATAAGTAAAGAAGGCAATTTCTCACAGGAATTTTTTACAGTGTTTAACTTTAATTTTGCTGCACAGTAACAAGATTTTGATTATACAAGGCAAATATAATGTATAAATACTTCCTAAAAGTTCAAGAGTATTCCTCTGACAATTTTTGTACGTATTATAATTTTTTGAACACATTTAAATATTGAAGAACCTTCTCTAAAAAGTCTGTTTAACTTTTGCAAAATAAGCAATTTTTAATTGATAATTTTATTTTTCTGTAGAGTATTTTAAGTATAAATTTTTGTTTTAATTGAAATTAAATATTTGTCTTGCATTTCCTGTCTTGGCCGATAAAATTCAAACATGTAAATATTTCAAACTAAGACAATTTTTATGTTTCTCATAATGTACATATGTTCTTTTTAAAGTAAGAATAAAAGTATTATTGTATCTACAATTGACTCAGAAAAATTCTATTATATAGAATATTCCATCGCTTCAACATTCATTTATTATAATTGGTTTCTTTCTGAAACTGCTGCATAGTTTTTTTGTGAATATTGTTTTTGTACACAAATTACTTTGATTTAAGATGTAGATTTTTTTTATCTTTAATTTATTGCATATATTTTATCTTTCTGTGTTTATAAATAAATATTCCCCGTTTGAATCCCCTTTTATTTAAAGATTATTGAGTAAAAGTTTCTCCCAGATATATTCATACATTTTTTTCTTTTACTACATCATCTTAAAGCTCAGGTCTCCCTCAGAATCAGCCGAGCTGGCAGCCGAATGGTTAGCGCTCTTGCCTTCGGTTCAACAGTTTGTGGGTTCGAATCCCACTTTGGGCATGGATGTTTGTAGTGGTTCGGAATCCACTTTAAGCCATAAGTCCTGGTCTAATTAGCCCTCGTGTGCAAAAAATGACCCAGAGCGACAAACAAACCAAACCAATCTCTCAGAATCATTTTATCTAATAACCACATAACATTTTTTTACTTACTTTTTTTAAATAACATTAAATGTATGACTTTTAAAATAATTATTTAAATTTGTAACTTGATCACAATCAATAGATAACAATTATTCAACTCCTATTCATGCATTTATTCTGCCATTTTTCAGGACCAATTTTTAAAGATATACATGTAATAATTCAGATAAGTTTTATGTTTACATTAAAACAATCTAATATATTGAAAAACACATTTATAATACTGTACTTTGTCAACAGTGATGTATTTTCCATTCACAGTATTTCTGGATTTTGAAATTCAATCTCTGTAATTTTGTTCACGCCTGTGATATTCTGTTGCTTTGTCTTTCAATTATTTTAATTGATTTAATTTTTTAAATTGCTTGATGGTCTGATATTCCTGTTTTATTATGAGTAATGCTTTTCTGCACAAATTCTTCCTTTTTATATTGTACATGCAGTTTTTTCTAAAATTCTCATTTTTATGATAAATATTAACTATAATATTGTTGTCTGTACAATGTGTTAATTTATGCATATTTGTTAGACTGAAATTTCAATTATATATGTCCCCCATTTTCTGTAATAAGTATCTTGAATGTATTTTTTATCCTTTATCACATTGTTTGGTTATAAGTATAATTTCAAAGGAGAGTAGTTTTAAAAATCTACTCTATTTTTTGTGATATGTGTTCTTTTTAAAATTGGTAATTTCTTATATTTAAATTTTTATTTATTTATTATAATAAATATGTGAGAACTATTAAAATATTTAACTTTTAATATTGTTTAATAAAATTTCCTTCAAGAAATTAATAGTTTTTTTTCTTTCATTACACCATTTTAAGCTTTAAGTTTCTGATTTAGTAATTTTCTCACTTTCTGTGAGCGATTATTTTATTCAATTTTATTTTCCCGTATAATTAAATGGATGATTTTAAATTTCTTATAAAATTTTCTGTCAAAGATTAGTGTAATAACACCTTACAATTCATGTTCAGGAGAATACGAAAAAATGTTTTATATTCGAAAATTTTTATTTTATTGATAGGGATACACTTAATGTTACTTTTTCTTTCTGCATGTATAATTTTTAAACTAAGTTTAAAATAATTCATCCAGGACTTTTGACAGTGCTTGCATTTACTGGAAATTTTAATCGATTATAGTTTGATAGATTGTATCCCCTTCCCATACATTGGCTACACTGAAATTACATTGAAAATTATTTATTGGTGCTTAATCAATATCCATGTGCAACTTCTTAATTTTTGTAAAGTCCGCATACAAAATTACTCTACAAAATTGTTAGATATCAATTATTTATCCACAGTTAGTAAATAAACTGTTGAAGTATTGTCTCAGTTTCTGCCTGTATTTTTTTTCTCTATTTTGAAGTTGTTTCAATAGAGATTTTTCTTTTATATAACATAAATTTTGTTTCTGTTTGTTAAAATTATGTTAATTTCAACAGTACAGAGAAATACATTGCCTTTAATATTTCAGAACTGCCTTAAGATTTTAATGACATAGTAAAAGAATTATTTTATATTATTTGTAAAAATTTATTAAAAGTAGAAGAAAAGTTAACACCAACATGACTGCATTTAATTATTTTGTGAACAATTTTGAATTCCAGAACCTTTTAATGTGGCAGTGTTTGTGTCACTTTTTAGGAATATGACCACTTTTCAAAATTGATTTAAATAAATAATATCTGCATTATATAATGTATGCTTAAAATAAAACTGTTTTTGTTTTAACAAAAGTGACTTTTTGATGGATATTTGACACATTATTTAAAAGTGTCAAAAATTCTAGTTAAATAAGTAATTGGAATTATGATAGAGTACTTTGTAAAAATTGATTTAATTTTCCACTCAAAGCATTATTTCTTTTAAATCTTAATCACTATAATTTTATATTGTTTTTGGAATAATCTATGTCTTGAAGATTCTGTTATTATTATAAATTATTTTCTATCTTTGACATTTTTTTTTCCTATATTTTCTATCAAAATGATAAGAGTGCTTTACAATTTTTTATTGAAACACTTGAGTATAGTATTCATACCTATAAAATGTGTTGAATTATAATCATTTATTCCAATAAAATTTCAGAAATACTTTTTCCCCTCTTTTGTATTGTAATGTTTCGAATTTATTCCACATGTTTGCTCATACACTAAAAAATTAGGCTTTAATATCAACTGAATTTTTTTGTCCTTTATGTTCTCTTTAAAAATTGATATTTTGATAATTTGAAAAAATGTATTAAAATTGTAAACATTAATAGCAAATTATTCCATATTTCTTAAGGATTATTTAGTAATATTATTTATAAGATATGTAGATAATATTTCTTTTATTAAATCAATTTAAATCTCAGAATTCCCATAAAATCATTTTACCTCCTAGCTTTAACATATTTTTTATTAACTTTCATTTTTTAAATAATTTGAAATGTATGACTTTTAAAATTGTTATACTTTGAAATTTGATTAATGCACTAATAGATTACAATTATAATTATTAAAATCCAATTCATGCATTCATTCTCCAATTTCTAAGGACAATTTTTTAAAGGAATATATGTATATTAATTCATATAAGTTTGATGTACATATTAAAGCAATGTATTATAAATACTTATAATATTGACATCATTTATGTGGTATTCTATTAAAAATATTTCTGAATTTTTAAATTGATTTTCTTATGTTGTATTTATAGGATCTTCTGTTTCTTGTACTTTCAATTAATTTCATTATTTTATTTCTTAAATTGCATGATAATCTAAAACTCCTGTTTTATTGTGAGTAATGCTTTTCTGCACAAATTCTCCCTTTATATATTGTGCAAGCAGTTTTTCTTTCTATTAAGAGCAGAAATGATAAAATTGCTCCTTTTTATCTTAAACATTAAGTATAATATTTATGATTGTACTATGTGAATTTAAGCCTTTTTATCAATATGAAATTTCAATTATACTTCTCTGCCAGTTACTGTGATAAACATCTTGAATTTATTTCGCATCTTTTTTCGTTGTTTGGTTTTAAAAGTTTGGAAAGGAGAGTAGTTTTAGAAATCTTTTCAGTTGTTTGTGTTGTGTGTTCTTTTTAAGAATAGTAATTTCTTTTATTTAAAAAACAAGGTTTATTTGAATAAGTTGTTATGATTTTTTAAATATTCAACATTAAATTTTGTTTAATGGATTGTACTTCAAAATTTTATAGATTTTTTTTCTTTCATTATACTATTTTAAGCATGAAGTATCTGATTTAATTATTTTTTCATTTTCTGTAACAGATTATTTTTTCCATTTTGATTTTATTATCTATAATGCTTCACATTATAGATTGTATCCCCTTCATATTTTTTAGCTGCACTGAAATGAAATTCAAAATTATTCGTTATTCTAAGATCAATATCCATCTGAAGTTTTTTAATTTTTTTAAAGAATACCTGTAAAATTAGTCTAAAATATTGTTAGATATAAATTATTTGTCCCCAATTAGTTAATATCTTGAATTAATTGTTATGATTTTTAAAATATTCAATATTTTTTATCATTTAATGAAATTTCCTTAAAAAAATTTATTATTTTTATTCCATTACATCATTTTAAGCTTCAAGTTTCCCATTTAGTGGTTTACTCTTTCTTTATTCATTGGTGTTTGATCAACATGCATCTGCAGTTTCCTTACTTTTGAAAAGTCCAACTGCAAATTTCGTCTACAAAATTGTTAGATATCTCTATTTTATCAACAATATGGTAATATAGTGTTGAGGAATGGACTTAGTTTCTGCCAGTATTTGTATTTCTCTTGAAACTCTTATAAATAGAGATTTTTTTATGTAAAGTAAAATTTGTTTATAAGTGTTAAAATTATGTTAATTTCTCTAGTGTAGTGAAATACAATACTGTTAATATTTCTGAACTGCTGCAAGATTTTAATGATGTTTTAGTTGTTATTTGTAAGTATTGAGTTATTGAAATGTATTCGAATAAAGAAAATATATTTATTAAACTTAAACACACACCATCACACAACCGAGTAGGACATAGACTGGCTGCCTGCTCCTTTTTCCCACTCACATGCGAAGGGTTACAAAAACGTCTCCTCTCTCCTCTTGGCTGGCGCCAGGAGCAGAGGTATGGGAATTGCCACAATGTCATAAAAAAACTATTTTATATTATTTATAAAAAATTTATAAAATGTTGAACAACAGTTACTAAAACTTGTCTACATTATATGCTTTTGTGTGCACTATTATATTAAATAACCTTTATGTAGAAGTATTTGTGCAACTTTGTTCAAATATAGAAACATTTTTAAATTGATATCATTAATTTATATCAGCTTTACATGGTGTATGCTTAAAATAAAAATACTTTTAGTTTATCAACAGTGGAAGTTGACAATTTTAAAGATATTTAAGACTTTTAAAAGTAATTTAGAAAATTCCAACAAATCAAATAAATTAGTTTCGTGAAATCACAGTTGGGCTGCAGTGATGAAAGTGTGTCTCGTTCGGTTACCAAAAGGCATTCTAGGGGGCACCACGTAGAGGCAAGAACAAATCTGGCGAGATCCATCATACCAACAAATCTGTAACTTAATCAAAAGAAACTCCTCAAAGACCTTCATAATTCATATAGCGAAATTACTAAAGACAAGGATTGGGGTTCCCTGTTGAACTCTCCACTCCCCATGTGCCTTCCATGCTCCATTTTCACAACCAATTTCAGAATTTTGACTGGACAAGACTTTCTCCAGGGATACTTAAGCTGTATTGGCGTGGTTAACACGCTCTACTGTACCCTGTGTCCTTCAGGAGATTTTATGGACTTTATTCATTTGACAAGCTGTCCTGCGCTTTCTCTTTTGAACTATTTACCTGACAACTTTCACAATAAGGCTAATTTTTATTGGGCTGCCAGAGGACTCATGGCTGATAAGGCCGCTTTCTCGACGTAGGATAAAAAAAATTTTTAGTTTATTCATGGAATAAATTGTTGCTTTGACTTTCTTGTTATTCTTGTAATTTATTTCTTAAATTGGTATATGGTCTGAAATTCTTGTTTGAATATGAGTAATGTTCTCTGTAAAAAAATTTTTTTATTTATTGAACATGTAGATTTTTTTAATACATTAAGTATAATAATTTTATCTATACAATGAATTCATTTATTCAAATTTATAAGAATGAAGTATTTATTATACTTGTCTGGCAGTTACTGTTGTAATATAGTGAATTTATTCCGCATCCTTTATCATTATTTGGTTATAAATGCTTCCAAACGAGTATAGATTTTACATTTACTCTGTTTTTGGTGATATGACTTATTTTTCTAAGTGTAGTAATCCCTCATATCTTATAAAGAAGTTTCATTTGATATTGAAATATTGCTTACAAATTGCAAGTTATTGAATTTTTCAAATATTTCTATTTATTAGAAATGAGTTATTTTCAAAATTTTCATTTGCTGACCTAACGATATTTTTTATGCAAATAGTAATATCTTTATTTTATGAAGTCTTATAATTTAGTGAATTTGTCAGCAGAAAATAAATAGTATGACTATAAAAGCTTGTTGTGTAGTGTTGAAATATTTTACTTGGAAGCACGAGGAGTGTCTTAAAATACTGATAGAAATTTTATTCTGATATGTTTGAAATGTGATTTTAAGTTTTTGATTTTGCAAGTCATTTTTTATAACTGAAAAGACATTAATTTCATTTTTATGTATTCACTTTCCAAGAAATATATATATTTTTTAATTTCGAGTTAAAGGTCTTATTTAAGTGAATTAGAGAGTTTATTAATGGGATATTTTTTAAAGTTTGAGTAACATTTTTATATCTTTAAATAGTACAGTTTATAAATAAAAAAAATAATGTAGAAGCCAAGAGAGAAATATTTCGAATACATCAAAAATAAAAAAAGTTGGCCAATGATTTGAGATACGAAATTAATTTCAAAGAATGGGTACATTTTTCAAATTTCTAGGTAAAGAAATATTTTAATAATATTTAACAGAATTTTATAGAGAAATAGAATATGATTCTAAGATACTTTGTTCATAATGTTTGATAAATCCTGTAAAATTAAGAAATTGTTTTCAAATTATTATAACAATCCTTATTGATTGCTTGATTTGAAGTCATGATTAGTATAGCAGAATATTAAAAAAATCATATTTTTGTATCATAGTTTCAATCTCTTAAATCTTTTATACTATTTATATTGATAAGAATTTTATTACTTTGAAAATGTGTGCTTTGATTTAGTCAATAAATTAGCTTTAATAATATTTATTATGTTAAAATGACTCTTTTGTTTTCAATGTTTCTTTGATTCATTTTGAACTTTGTCACATAATAGTAAACAGTATATTTATTTATTCAATCTGGGTTTTGATTTCTTTCATTATCAGAAATTAACACGATAAAAATTCTGTATGTATATACACTGTCTTTATGTTTTAACAGTGTTAAAATAAAGTACAATTGAACTTTTATGTTGAAACTCCTGGAAAATCTTGCAATATTTAAAAAATATGGGAATCTTTCATTGAAACCATAATTTTCACTACTATTCTAAACTTTTCTCTGATATGTTTTACCTTACTTAGCTGAAGTTCATTTCGAATTTCATTTCTTTCTGTCCCTGAAAAATTATTTTAAACCATAATGTTATACGAGGGTCACTCTGAAATTTTTGAGATACAACTAGGTTTTTAAAGTTATACTTACAAAATTTTAGGTGTGTTCAAAGTAGTCTCATCCAGCATCAATGCACTTTTGTAGACGAATTTTTCACAGATTAAATGCCTCAAGCCATTAATTTCTTCGAATGGATTAAAAAATGCATTTATAGCTACATCAATCTCTTCTTCTGAATGAAAACGACGTCCACGTAAGTTCTTTTTTATATTAAAGAATAATCAAAAGTCGCACTTAGCTAGATCAGATGAATACAGCGGATGTTCGATCACTTTAATTTGTTTTATGTTTAAGAAACTCAACTGTTAATCCGGCTGTGTGTGAAGATGCATTGTCATGGTGAAGAATTAGTCCTCAAATATTCAGTTTTTGTAGAATTTCTGGAAGACATTTAGTGGTATACCTGTTTGCTGTTACTGTCTTCTGTCCTTCCAACTTGATGGCTTTGACCAATCCCGTACTTCTGTTCAATTTCAATTATTATAAACTTTATGTCATTTTTTATAAACTTTATGTTATATTTAAAATTTTTAAGCAATACAAATTTTATTACACTAGTATATATGTAACTGTAACTTGTTGGACAAATTTCTGCTTTTTTGAGTGCCATAATTAAGTTAGTTTTAGAATGAAACAATGAAAGAATTGTTGAAAAATTGCGAACATTTCAGCAAAATTTTCTGTTATATCATGGTGTCAAATATTCGAAATACAAATACAATTGTAAATATTAGTTATTAAAGGTAAGAAATGTGTGTGAAATGTAAATTTGATTGGACACGGTAAAACAAATGTAAACACAAGC
The DNA here is from genome assembly GCA_037975125.1 of Latrodectus hesperus. NCBI lineage: Eukaryota > Metazoa > Arthropoda > Arachnida > Araneae > Theridiidae > Latrodectus > Latrodectus hesperus. The sequence continues at coordinate 2,949,613 of CM075854.1, read as the reverse complement.
TTATGTAATCATACCTAATATATGAAGTACTTATAATTTCAGAAATTAAAATACATTGATGTTGATTACTTATTAAATAAATGTAACTGCAAGTATTAGACTAGTTTTGTGACTGAATAAAAATGTGAGAATAAATTTGAATGCTCCTACTTCAAAGGAAATGTAAACATTAATTTGTATAATTATTCACTGTTGGAGAATAGTGTGTTTCTTATAATTATCCGTAAAAGCTTCCTAATACGTATGAGCATTCGTAAATAAGCTTTAATTCGGTAGGTTAAGGCAAGCTAATAAATAAATTTACCTCTTAGAACGTAAAGGGAAAATGCTGAAGTGATACGTACCTTCAGGAAATAACCTATGTCATAATCTGTATTTGTTCAATTTTATCGTCACTTATATCAAACATTACTTACTCAGCGTAATAAAACTATAAAATGTTTCTCAATTTGGCTCTAATGTAGCTAGATTGTAAAGTTAAAATAACACAAATATTTTGTAATATGTTTTGGAAGAATTTATAACAACTTATATATATTTAACTTATAATGATGGCATTTGAATTGTCAAATGTACTTATAACAATGCTATTATAATTACTAAAGTCATTAAATTTGAATTTTATATAGTCTAAACAAATAAAAATTTGTTTTGTGTTAAAAATATCTTGACATTTAAAAAAAAAGTATTGTATTTCCACCTAAAGTAAAATTTAATATTACAGGAAGTACATATATTCTTCATTAAATTACATGTTTAACATGTATTTTGCTTTATTTTATGTGGTTAATAAATTAAAATTGATATATTTAGTAGTATCATAATTAAAAGTATCATAATTATGTGAAGAAATATATATATTTATTCAATTCATATAATAAATTTATCATTGTATAAAGAGAATTTTATAAATACATATCAGTTCATACAATTTCTGATTAAATGTTTATAAATTCCATTAATTTAAAAGAATTATTATAATATACTTTGTAAAAAGTGCTGAAACATAGTATTCAGTAAACAGTAAACACTCGTTTTATGAACTTGTGTGATTTGTGGAACAAGCTTAAAATCAAATCATAAATATGTTTTTCTAAATGTTTGTTTTCAAATGGGTAATAAATTTAACATAAACAACTATAGTAAGATGTTCAGGAGGGGCTAGCAGTGTGTAAAATCGCAAGTGTCTTTAAATTATAGGATTGGAAAAATGAGCATCTACTGTATTTTTGAATTTGAAATTGATTCACTAAAATTATATTGTATTTATAGTATGGTCTGGTTTCGGGATCCTGTTGCATGTAGGAATATAATTGAGAAGCTTCTTGATTGTGTTTGAACGTCCTCTTTTGCTGTAAGTATTGTTATTTTACACAAAAGACTTTTTCTGTGTTTTGTTACACAATTTTATGCTAAAACTCTAAATTATAAATTTGGAATAAGGCTCTATGAGCATGTTGAGTGTAAAATTTCTGACTGGTAATGTGTAAGAGGAAATGTTTTTTTTTTTACATTGGATATCGCATTATATTTGTCTAATTGTGTTCCATTTTTAAATTCCTAAATTTTCTTCAATTGTATGTATATTGTATATGGTTATCAGGTTATTATTTTAAAAATTCTATTTTAATGTGATTTATGTTTTTTAAAGTTAAACTGTCTGAAAAAATTGATATATTATTTTCTTATTTGTATATGTTTCCCTCTAAAGTTTACAATGAAACAAAGTGCTGTCCTTGCAGTAATATATTTATCTTCATTTTCAAATATTATAAACAATGCGATTTTAAAAGATTTTTCAAGTTTCCAATGATTGAAAACAATATAGTAAAAAAAAATTATATTTTTTTGTAATTTTAGTATAGAAAGAAACACATGTTTAAAAATTTTTTTTCATAAATTTTCATTCCAATTGAGTTTAAACAAACTATAAAATTATTTTATGAACTATATGCAATCAATAAGATATTCATTAGTTTTCCAGCATTTACTATCTCTAAAATCTGCTCAGTATTTTTATAATAATGATTTTATCACCTTTTTTATGTGTTTCATATTTCAAAAATTAATTGAAAACAATTCTTTTTATTGAATAATATCCATGTCCTTTCATATGAATTTATATATGTCTGTCTATAAAATTTTTAATAGTAATTGATTTAATATAATAAATTGATAAATTATTTATGTTTGCTCCCACTACATGTTTGATATGGCAGATTTCCCAATTGTAATTTATACCTAGATTTTTTGTGTATAATGCACATTCTTTAAAAGATTTATGTCCTTCTTTCATTAGATATCTTTAAATAACTCAGAATTTGTTTGTATGTTAAAATACATTTTTAAATTGTAATTATCTTTTATGTAACATTTATACTTTTAATGTTATTTTTTTCCAATAAGTAAAGAAGGCAATTTCTCACAGGAATTTTTTACAGTGTTTAACTTTAATTTTGCTGCACAGTAACAAGATTTTGATTATACAAGGCAAATATAATGTATAAATACTTCCTAAAGTTCAAGAGTATTCCTCTGAAAATTTTTGTACGTATTATAATTTTTTGAACACATTTAAATATTGAAGAACCTTCTCTAAAAAGTCTGTTTAACTTTTGCAAAATAAGCAATTTTTAATTGATAATTTTATTTTTCTGTAGAGTATTTTAAGTATAAATTTTTGTTTTAATTGAAATTAAATATTTGTCTTGCATTTCCTGTCTTGGCCGATAAAATTCAAACATGTAAATATTTCAAACTAAGACAATTTTTATGTTTCTCATAATGTACATATGTTCTTTTTAAAGTAAGAATAAAAGTATTATTGTATCTACAATTGACTCAGAAAAATTCTATTATATAGAATATCGCTTCAACATTCATTTATTATAATTGGTTTCTTTCTGAAACTGCTGCATAGTTTTTTTGTGAATATTGTTTTTGTACACAAATTACTTTGATTTAAGATGTAGATTTTTTTTATCTTTAATTTATTGCATATGTTTTATCTTTCTGTGTTTATAAATAAATATTTCCCGTTTGACTCCCCTTTTATTTAAAGATTATTGAGTAAAATATTCTCCCAGATATATTCATACATTTTTTTCTTTTACTACATCATCTTAAAGCTCAGGTCTCCCTCAGAATCAGCCGAGCTGGCAGCCGAATGGTTAGCGCTCTTGCCTTCGGTTCAACAGTTCGTGGGGTCGAATCCCACTTTGGGCATGGATGTTTGTAGTGGTTCGGAATCCACTTTAAGCCATAAGTCCTGGTCTAATTAGCCCTCGTGTGCAAAAAATGATCCAGAGCGACAAACAAACCAAACCAATCCCTCAGAATTATTTTATTTAATAACCACATAACATTTTTTTACTTACTTCTTTTTTTAAATAACATTAAATGTATGACTTTTAAAATAATTATTTAAATTTGTAACTTGATCACAATCAATAGATAACAATTATTCAACTCCTATTCATGCATTTATTCTGCCATTTTTCAGGACCAATTTTTAAAGATATGCATGTAATAATTCAGATAAGTTTTATGTTTACATTAAAACAATCTAATATATTGAAAAAAACATTTATAATACTGTACTTTGTCAACAGTGATGTATTTTCCATTCACAGTATTTCTGGATTTTGAAATTCAATCTCTGTAATTTTGTTCACACCTGTGATATTCTGTTGCTTTGTCTTTCAATTATTTTAATTGATTTATTTTTTTAAATTGCTTGATGGTCTGATATTCCTGTTTTATTATGAGTAATGCTTTTCTGCACAAATTCTTCCTTTTTATATTGTACATGCAGTTTTTTCTAAAATTCTCATTTTTATGATAAATATTAACTATAATATTGTTGTCTGTACAATGTGTTAATTTATGCATATTTGTTAGACTGAAATTTCAATTATATATGTCCCCCATTTTCTGTAATAAGTATCTTGAATGTATTTTTTATCCTTTATCACATTGTTTGGTTATAAGTATAATTTCAAAGGAGAGTAGTTTTAAAAATCTACTCTATTTTTTGTGATATGTGTTCTTTTTAAAATTGGTAATTTCTTATATTTAAATTTTTATTTATTTATTATAATAAATATGTGAGAACTATTAAAATATTTAACTTTTAATATTGTTTAATAAAATTTCCTTCAAGAAATTAATAGTTTTTTTTCTTTCATTACACCATTTTAAGCTTTAAGTTTCTGATTTAGTAATTTTCTCACTTTCTGTGAGCGATTATTTTATTCAATTTTATTTTCCCGTATAATTAAATGGATGATTTTAAATTTCTTATAAAATTTTCTGTCAAAGATTAGTGTAATAACACCTTACAATTCATGTTCAGGAGAATACGAAAAAATGTTTTATATTCGAAAATTTTTATTTTATTGATAGGGATACACTTAATGTTACTTTTTCTTTCTGCATGTATAATTTTTAAACTAAGTTTAAAATAATTCATCCAGGACTTTTGACAGTGCTTGCATTTACTGGAAATTTTAATCGATTATAGTTTGATAGATTGTATCCCCTTCCCATACATTGGCTACACTGAAATTACATTGAAAATTATTTATTGGTGCTTAATCAATATCCATGTGCAACTTCTTAATTTTTATAAAGTCCGCATACAAAATTACTCTACAAAATTGTTAGATATCAATTATTTATCCACAGTTAGTAAATAAACTGTTGAAGTACTGTCTCAGTTTCTGCCTGTATTTTTTTTTTTCTCAATTTTGAAGTTATTTCAATAGAGATTTTTCTTTTATATAACATAAATTTTGTTTCTGTTTGTTAAAATTATGTTAATTTCAACAGTACAGAGAAATACATTGCCTTTAATATTTCAGAACTGCCTTAAGATTTTAATGACATAGTAAAAGAATTATTTTATATTATTTGTAAAAATTTATTAAAAGTAGAAGAAAAGTTAACACCAACATGACTGCATTTATTGCTTTTGTGAACAATTTTGAATTCCAGAACCTTTTAATGTGGCAGTGTTTGTGTCACTTTTTAGGAATATGACCACTTTTCAAAATTGATTTAAATAAATAATATCTGCATTATATAATGTATGCTTAATAATAAAACTGTTTTTGTTTTAACAAAAGTGACACTTTGATGGATATTTGAGACATTATTTAAAAGTGTCAAAAATTTTAGTTAAATAAGTGATTGCAATTATGATAAAGTACTTTGTAAAAATTGATTTAATTTTCCACACAAAATATTATTTCTTTTAAATCTTAATCACTATAATTTTATTTTCTTTTTGGAATAATCTGTGTCTTGAAGATTCTGTTATTATTATAGATTATTTTCTTAAATTGTTTGATAGGTTAAAATTTATTTTTTATTGTTTTTCCTGACAAAATTTTTATATCTTTGACATATTTTTCCTATATTTTCTATCAAAATGATTAGAGTGCTTTACAATTTTATTTGAAACACTTGAGTATAGTATTCATACCTATAAAATGTGTTGAATTATAAGCATTTATTCCAATAAAATTTCAGAAATACTTGTTCCCCTCTTTTGTATTGTAATGTTTCGAATTTATTCCACATGTTTGCTCATACACTAAAAAATTAGGCTTTAATATCAACTGAATTTTTTTGTCCTTTATGTTCTCTTTAAATTGATATTTTGATAATACAAAAAAATGTATTAAAATTGTAAAAATTAATAACAAATTATTCCATATTTCTTAAGGATTATTTAGTAATATTATTTATAAGATATGTAGATAGTATTTCTTTTATTAAATCAATTTAAATCTCAGAATTCCCATAAAATCATTTTATCTCCTAGCTTTAACATATTTTTTATTAACTTTCATTTTTTAAATAATATGAAATGTATGCTTTTCAAAATAGTTATAATTTGAAATTTGATTAATGCAATAATAGATTACAATTATAATTATTAAAATCCAATTCATGCATTCAATCTCCAATTTCTAAGGACAATTTTGTAAAGGAATATGTATGCATTAATTCATATAAGTTTGATGTACATATTAAAGCAGTGTGTATTATAAATACTTATAATATTAACATCAGTTATGTGGTATTTTGTTAAAAATATTTCTGAATTTTTAAATTTATTTTCTTATGTTGTATTTATAGAACTTCTATTTCGTGTACTTTCAATTAACTTCATTATTTTATTTCTTAAATTGCATGATGGTCTAAAACTCCTGTTTTATTGTGAGTAATGCTTTTCTGCACAAATTCTCCCTTTATATATTGTGCAAGCAGTTTTTCTTTCTATTAAGAGTAGAAATGATAAAATTGCTTCTCTTTATCTTAAACATTGAGTATAACATTTATGGCTGTACAATGTGTTCATTTACGCTTTTTTATGAATATGAAATTTCAATTATACTTCTCTGCCAGTTACTGTGATAAAAATCTTAAATTTATTTCACTTTTTTTTTCGTTGTTTGGTTTTAAAAGCTTGGAAAGGAGAGTAGTCTTAGAAATCTTTTCAGTTGTTTGTGTTGTGTGTTCTTTTTAAGAATAGTAATTTCTTTTATTTAGAAAAGAAGGTTTATTTGAATAAGTTGTTATCATTTTTAAAATATTCAACATTAAATATTGTTTAATAGATTGTATTTCAAAATTTTATAGATTTTTTTCTTTCATTACACTATTTTAAGCATATGAAGTACCTGATTTAATAATTTTTTTCATTTTCTATAATAGATTATTTTTTTCATTTTGATTTTTTATGCAACATTAACTGTATGATTTAAAATTTTTTATTATATTTTCTGTAAAATATATGTTTTTATTTTGATAGTAGGGATTTTCTATATTTACCTTTACTTTTTTCATGTATAACTTTTAAAATAGCTTTAAGATAGCTTAACTAGGATTTTTGACAGTGCGTGGAAACGTTAATCCATTATAGTTTCATGGATTGTATCCCCTTTCTCTCATATTTGCTACACTGAAATAATTTGAAAATTATTCATTTGTGTTTGATTACTATTCATGTGCACATCTCTTAATTTTGGAAAAGTCCACCTGTAAAATTCAACTTGAATTTGTTAGATATAAATTACTTTTCCAAAATTAGTTCATAGATTTTTCCAGTTTGCACTTAGTATCTGCCATTATTTTTCCTTCTTTTTCAAGTTATTCAAATAGGAATTTTGCTTTTACATGATGTAATTTTTTTTTTACATTTTGTAGAGTTATGTTAATTTCCAAGTATAGTGCTTGTATAGTTAATAAAAAAATTGTTTTGTATAAATTGTTACTTTTACAATTCCCTCTTTTTACATTATTATTTAGTAAAATTATTTCCAAGATATTTATATACTATATCTTTCATTACATCTTATTCTAAAGGTCATAATTACCATTATATCATTTTATATCCTAGCTCTATAGTATTTTTTTATTTATTTTCAGTTTTTAAATAACAAAAAGTATTACTTTAAAAAGAATTTTTATGCTTTGGAACTTGATCCATGTAGTATTAGATTACATTTATTTAAATCCTATTCATGCAGTCATTCTCCCGAAGTAATATTTTTTAAGGTATTAATAATAGTTTTTTTTGTACATATTTAAACAACCTAATATATTTAAACAACATTTATTATAAAGTTTTTTGTCAACAATTATGTAGTATTTTATTGAAAGTATTTCTGAATTTTTAAATTGATTCTTTACCGTTTTGTTATATTCATAGGACCTTCATTTGCTTGAACTATCAATTAACTTCATTGATTTATTTCTTAAATTGCTTGATGGTCTGCAAGTCCTGTTTTGTTGTGAGTAATGGTTTTCTGCACAAATTCTTTCCTAATAGCATAACATGCAGTTTTTTCTTTTTACTAAGAGTAGAAATGTTAAAATTGCTCTTTTTTCTCATAAACATGTATAATATTTACGACTGTACAATGCATTCATTTATGAATATTTATCAAAATAAATTTCAATTATATGGGTCTGCCAGTTACTGTTATAAAGATCATCAATTTATTTCTCATCCTTTTTTGTTGTTTGTTTCTTAAAGCTTGGAAAGGAGAGTTGTTTTAAAAACCTTCTCAAATTTTTCTTTTATTTGTTCTTATTAAAAGTAATGATTTCTTTTATTTAATAAACAAGTTTTATTTGAATAAATTGTCGTCATTTTTAAAATATTCATTATTAAATGTTTAATGGATTCTACTTCAAAATTTCTATGATTTTTTTCTTTTATTACACAATGTTAAGCATGAAGTATTTAATTTAATAATTTCTCAGTTTGTGTAACTGATTATTTTATTCATTTTGATTTTTTATGTAACATTAAATGCATGATTTAAAATTTTTTATTATATTTTTTGTAAAATATCCTTGTAATAACAGATTATAAATCCTGTTGCAGAGATTCTTAAAAAATATTTTAAACTGAAATTTTTTTTTATTTTGATAGTAGGAATGCACTTTACATTACCATTACTTTTTTCATTTATAATTTTTAAAATAGCTTTAAGATAGCTTATCAAGGATTTTTGACAGTGCTTGGAAACCGTAATCCATTATAGTTTCATGGATTGTATCCCCTGTCCCTCATATTAGCTACACTGAAAAAATTTGTAAATTATTTATTGGTGTATGATTACTATTCATGTGCAAATCTCTTAATTATGGAATTGTAAAATTAAACTTGAATTTGTTAGGTATAAATAATTTCTCCAAAATTAGTCATAAGAATGTTCCAGAATGCACTTAGTGTCTGATAGTATTTTTCTTTTTTGTTCAAGTTATTTATATAGGAATTTTGCTTTAACATAATGTAAAAATTTTAACATTTTGTACAATTATGTTACTTTCAATATAATGCTTGTATAAATAAAACAAAATTTCTTTAAAAATATATATTCATTTTTAATTTCCCCCCTTTTTTCAGGATTATTTAGTAAAAGTATTTCCATGATATTTTTATAATTATTTTAATGCATCATTTTAAATCTCATAAATCCCATTAATTTTTAGTATATCCTAACTTTAACGTATTTTTTATTTAATTTCTCTTTTAAATTACCTTAAATGTTTGACTTAGAAAATACATATAATAATTTGAAACTTAGTCATTGTACTATATTAAAATTATTCAAATCCTATTCATGCAGTCATTCTCCCATATTTTAGGAAAATTTCGTAAAAGAATACATATATTAATTGATATAAGTTTTGTGTACATATTGAAGCAATCTAATATATAAAAACACTCTACCTTTCAAATTATTTCTGAATTTTGAAATCGATTCTCTGTAATTTTGTTATGTTTATAGGATCTTCGTTGTTTGGATTTCAATAAACTTCATTGATTTATTTCTTTAATTATTTCATGGTTTAATATTCTTTCTTTTGTGAGTAATGATTATATGCACAAATGTTTCCTTTACATATTGGACATGCAGTTTTTTCTTTCTATTAGAAAAGAAATGATAAAATTATTCCTTTTTATCATAAACGTTAAGTGTAATATTTATGACTGTATAATGCGTTTATTTATAATTATTTATCGACATGATATTTCAATTATACTTCTCTACCAGTTACTGTTATAAATATCCTGAATGTATCTCTCATCATTTATCATTGTTTAGTTATAAATATCTGCAAAGGAGAGTAATTTTAAAAGTCTTCTCTGGTTTGTTATGTGTTTTTTTAAGAATAATTTTTCTTTAATTTAAAAAAATAGTTTTATTTTCATAAGTTGCTGTCATTTTTAAAATTTTCCTCTTTAAATAATGTTTAATAAAATATTCAAAATTTTTAATATTTTTTCCCCTTTATTACACTGTTTTAAGCTTCATTTTTCTGATATATTAAATTTCTAACTTTCTGTAAGTGATTATTTTATACATTTTCATTTTTTATGTAACATTAAGTGTGCGAATTTAAATTTTTTATGACATTTTCTGTAAAATAGCCTTGTAATTACAGATTATAAATCCTGTTGTGGAGATTCTTAAGAAATATTTTAAACTGAAAATTTTTTATTTTGATAGTGGGGATCTACTTTGCATTACCTTTACATTTTTCATGTATAATTTTTATTTTTCTTTATTCAGGATTTTAAACAGTACTTGGAAATTGTAATCCATTATAGTTTCATGGATTGTATCCCCTTTACCTAATACTAGCTACACTGAAATAATTTGAAAATTATTTTTTATTGATGTTTGTTAATCTGTTATTTTTGGAAAAGTGCACTTCTAAAACTAGACTTGAATTTGTTAAATATAAGTAATTTTTCCAAAATTAATTATTAGATTGTTGCAGAATGCACTTAGTGTGTGCCAGTATTTTACATTCTTGTTCAAGTTATTTAAACAGGAATTTTGCTTTTACATGATGTAAATTTCATTTACATTTTGTAGAATTATGTTAATTTCAAAATATAGTGCTCGTATAATTAACACAAAATGTCTTTGTATAAATATATTTATTTTTTTAATTCCAATTTTTTCAGGATTATTTAGTAAAATTATTTCCAAGATATTTTTACAATATTTCTTTTATTATATCATTTTAAATCTCATAATTCCCATTAATTTATATTATAACCTAGCTGTAACACATTTTTTATTTACATTCTCTTTTTAAATTACCTTAAATGTATGACTTAGAAAATACATAATACTTTGAAACTTCATCAGTGTTGTAGTATATTACAATTATTCAAATCCTCATCGTGCAGACATTCTCCCATTTTTAAGGAAAATTTTCAAAATGAATACCTATATTAATTCATACAAGTTTTGTGTGCATATTTAAAGAATCTAATATATTAAAACAACCTTCCTTTCAATGTGTTTCTGAATTTTGAAACTGAATTTTACAATTTTGTTATATTTATAGGATCTTTTGTTGCTTGAGCTATCAATTAAGTAAATTTGATTTGTTTCTTGAATTGGTTGATGGTATGAATTTCCGGTTTTGTTGTGAGTAATAATTATCGACACAAATTCTCCCTTTATATATTGTACATGCTGTTTTTCCTTTCTATTAAGATTGGAATTGATAGAATTGCTTCTTATTATCATAAACAGTAAATATAATATTTATGTCTGTACAATGTGTTCAGTTATGCATTTTTATCAGATTGAAATTTCAATTATTCTTCCCTGTCAGCTACTGTACCTTTTATTTATTTCTCATCCCGTGTCATTGTATGGTTATAAATGTTTTGAACGTAAAATAGTTTAAAAATAAACACTATTTATTGTGTTACGTGTTCTTTTTGAATATTTTACTTTATTTAATTTAATTAGCAGGTTTTATTTGAATAAGCTATTATGATTTTTAAAGTTACAAACTATTGAATTTGTTTAAAGAAATTTATTTTAAAAAATTTATAATTTTTATTCTATTTTATCATTTTAAACCACATTGTTCCGATTTAGTGATTTGCTCTCTTTCTGTTACAGATTTTTTTTATTCACTTTCATCTTCATGTAACATTATATATATGTGTGATTTAAAAATTTTTTTATCATATTTTCGGTTTAAGGGCCTTGTAATAACAGATTGTAATTGATGTTGAAGACAATCTTAAAAAATCTTTTAAATTGGAAAAATTTTATTTTTATAATAGTGGTGTATTTTAAGTTACTTTCTCTTTTTTTTCATGTGTGATTTTTAACTAAAGTTCAGTAATTCATCCAGGATTTTTGATTGCTTCTATTCACTGGAATATGCTTCACATTATAGATTGTATCCCCCTCATAATGTTTAGCTGCACTGAAATGAAATTCAAAATTATTCGTTATTGTAAGATCAATATCCATCTGAAGTTTTTTAATTTTTTTAAAGTGTACCTGTAAAATTAGTCTAAAAAATTGTTAGATACAAATTATTTATCCCCAATTAGTTAATATCTTGAATAAATTGTTATGATTTTTAAAATATTCAATATTTTTTATCATTTAATGAAATTTCCTTAAAAAAATTTATTATTTTTTTTCTATTACATCATTTTAAGCTTCACATTTCCGATTTAGTGGTTTACTCTTTCTTTAATCATTGGTGTTTTAACAATATGCATCTGCAGTTTCCTTACTTTTGAAAAGTCCAAATGCAAATATAGTCTACAAAATTGTTAGATATCACTATTTTATCAACAATATGGTAATATAGTGTTGAGGAATGGACTTTGTTTCTTTCAGTATTTGTATTTCTCTTATAAATTTCTTATTTAAATAGAGATTCTAGTGTAGTGAAATACAATACTGTTAATATTTCTGAACTGCTGCAAGATTTTAATGATGTCATAAAAGAACTATTTTATATTATTTATAAGAAATTTATAAAATGTTGAACAACAGTTACTAAAACTTGTCTACATAATATGCTTTTGTGTGCACTATTATATTAAATAACCTTTTATGTAGAAGTATTTCTGCAACTTTGTTCAAATGTAGAAACATTTTGAAATTGATATCATTAATTTATATTAGCATTACATGGTGTTTGCTTAAAATAAAAATACTTTTAGTTTATCAACAGCAGCAGTTGACAATTTAAAAGATATTTAAGACTTTTAAATGTAATTTAGAAAATTCCAAAAAATCAAATGAATTAGTTTCAGGAAATTACAATTGGGCTGCAGTGATGAAAGTGTGTTTCGTTCGGTTACCAAAAGGCGTTCAAGGGGGCACCACGTAGAGGCGAGAACAAATCTGGGGAGATCCATCACACCAACAAATCTGCAACTTAATCAAAAGAAACTCCTCAAAGACCTTCATAATTCATATAGCGAAATTACTAAAGACAAGGGTTGGGGTTCCCTGTTGAACTCTCCACTTCCCATGTGCCATCCATGCTCCAATTTCAAAACCAATTTCAGAATTTTGACTAGACATGACTTTCTCCTGGGACACTTAAGCCGTATCGGCATGGCTAACAAGCTTTACTGTACCCTGTGTCTTTCAGGAGATTTTATGGACTTTATTCATTTGACAAGCTGTCCTGCGCTTTCTCTTTTGAAGTGTTTACCTGACAACTTTCACAATAAGGCTAATTTTTATTGGGCTGCCAGAACACTCATGGCCGATAAGTCCATTGTCGCGACGCAGGATAAAAAAAAAAGAAAAGTTTCACGAAATTAAAAAAAAACTTTTAGTTTAATAATGCAATTTGGAGCATATATTTTTGAAATTTATTCACTATATGTTTAGTTTATTCATGGAATAATTTGTTGCTTTGACTTTCTTGTTATTTTTGTAATTTATTCTTAAATTGGTATATGGTTTGAAATTCTTGTTTGAATGTGAGTTATGTTCTCTGTAAAAAATTTTTTTATTTATTGAGCATGTAGTTTTTTTCTTTATTTTTAGAATCGTAATGAAAAAAATTGCTACTATGTATTATAAACATTACGTATAATAATTTTATCTATACAATGAATTCATTTATTCAAATTTATAAGAATGAAGTATCTATAATACTTGTCTGGCAGTTACTGTTGTAATATAGTGAATTTATTCTGCATTCTTTATCATTATTTGGTTATAAATGCTTCCAAACGAGTATAGATTTTAAGTTTACTCTGTTTTTGGTGATATGACTTATTTTTCTAAGTGTAGTAATCCCTCATATTTTATAAAGAAGTTTGATTTGAAATTGAAATAGTGTTTAAAAATTGCAAGTTATTGAATCTTTTAGATATTTTTATTTATTAGAAATGAGTTATTTTCAAAACTTTCATTTGCTGACCTAACGATATTTTTTATGCAAATAGTGATATCTTTATTTTATGAAGTCGTATAATTTAGTGAATTTGTCTTCAGAAAATAAATAGTATGACTATAAAAGCTTGTTGTTTAGTGTTGAAATATTTTACTTAAAAAATATTGATAGATACTTTGTTCATAATGTTTGATAAATCCTGTAAAATTAAGAAATTGTTTTCAAATTATTATAACAATCCTTATTGATTGCTTGATTTGAAGTCATGATTAGTATAACAGAATATTAAAAAATCATATTTTTGTATCATAGTTTCATTCTCTTAAGTATACTATTTATATTGTTAAGAATTTTATTACTTTGAAAATGTGTCCTTTGATTTAGTCAATAAAGTAGCTTTAATAATATTTATTATGTTAAAATGACTCTTTTGTTTTCAATGTTTCTTTGATTCATGTTGAACTTTGTCACATAATATTAAACTGTATTTATTTATTCAATGTGGGTTTTGATTTGTTTCATTTTCGGAAATTAACACGATATAATTCTGTATGTATATACACTGTCTTTATGTTTTAACAGTGCTGTAATAAAGTACAGTTGAATTTTTATGTTGGAACTCCTGGCGAATCTCGCAATATTTAAAAAATATGGGAATCTTCCAGTGAAAGCATAATTTTCACTACTATTCTAAACTTTTCTCTGCTATATTTTACCTTACTTAAATGAAGTTTATTTCTCATTTAATTTCTTTCTGTCCCTGAAAAATTTTTTTAAACCATAATGTTAAATTTACTTTTATCTTAATTTTTAAAAATCATAATGACAAATCTTCTTATTACGTTTTTTATTAATTGCACTAATATTTACTCATTATGATAGAATATGACTTATTATTTTAATGGGAATTTTCCTGTATATTCTGTTGTCGACCCGAAAATGTCTAAATAATGTGTCAACTTGTGCCATCATTGTTTTTCATGCGATGACCATTTTGATACATGTTTTGGACTGAATGTTGTTTCTTAATGAATTTTTTATTTAAGAATGAAATACTATGAATTATATAAGACAAGGTAAATCCAAATTACAAAATTTTGTAATATTTTGAAATAATTTTTATATTTCTTTAGCTAACCTTGTGATTTAAGTGGAATATTCTGACTACGTATCAGTTTAAATGATGGTATGACTTTCTCTTCTGTGAAGAAAACCTTGTAATACTGATACAAAACCATGTACAATATTGAATATCGTTTGAGTAAAATATTATTTTTTCTGTTCAAGAAATAAACAAAAAAATGAATGTATTTCAATCCATTTCAGAGTCTTAAATAGTGTCAATTACTGGAACATTTTGTTTTTAAACTGAAAGTAAATGCCAAATTTTAATATTTGTAATTCGCACTGAAATATATATTTATGTTAAAACAAGTTATCCACATCTTGGTACAGATTGTTTCCTATGAGAACTGTCAAGGAGTTCATTTGTAAATAGTTCATATATGTTAGTTCATTTATGTTAATCTATCAAAAAGCAAGGTAATGATTTATAAGAAAATAATCACTTGGGAAATTTTCAGTAAATGGGAGTTTTATATATGGTAGTTAAATTAAAATTTTTTTTATAGGATTTCTATTTGAGGAGATATATTGCTATGATATGTTACATATTTGCTTCCCATCCATACAATAGAAATGAAAGTAATTTTTAATAGTTTTTGAAACTCTCGAATAATAAAATGAGAGAAAATATAAAAAGTAATCTCATCACGAAATATTGATACAGTGAGTGTTGATTTAGTTGGTAAATTCAGGTGTAGGGAAATGAATTTTCTAATAATAATCACTTCTGGCTTTTAGAAATGGAATTTACACAGTGAATTAAAGGGATACATTCTTATTAAACTTTGAAAAATAATCTCATGAAATATAAGTTCTCAGTTACCAATTTAAGTAATATGTGTGACTTTAAAATTTCTTTAAAATAAATCTTTTTATATTATTGTAAACTCAATATTGATTTTATTTAAATGTGAAACATGAAGAAAAGCCTCCATTATATCATTTCTGAATATGAACATAAATGTTTTGTTTCTTTTTAAATATTTTTTATGCCGGACGTACTATATTTAATTAACTTCAGTAAACCAGGAAAAGTTCACAAAATCAAATACAAGATATTTCATTACACCAAATATATAGCTAGAAGAGTAATGAGTAACAAAGAATGCAAGACAATTTTTTTGCGTTTTAATTTTATTATTTATCTCGTATTCTATATTTCGGAAAATGCTCAATTTCGAAAATCTGTCACTAGTGTATTTAATTATAAAATGAAGTACTACACAAAATATCAAGGCATATCGAAAAAATTCTTGCAATACAGTACAGTACCAAATTTTTTTTATGAAGAGCATATGTATAGAAAATGGTTCTACAGAGTTTAAGGTTACAATTGGAATAATTATAGCAAAAATTAAAAAATAATAAATGACTCTAGTGTGTTAATTTATTTAAAAAAAAGCATGAGAAGCTTATAAAAAATTTCAATTAGTGCTGGCAGATTTATTAACAGAATTATAATTTTCATCTATTTATAGTTATAAATTGAGAAAAACACTTGTTTTCATGAATCCAAAGTACAGTTAACTGATTTGATAGTCCCAGTACATTTACAATAAAAAAATTTTAAATGATTAACGCAAACTGGTATTCTAGCTATAATTTGTAGTCGGAAAGTTTTCTGATTTTGGGACATTATCAAAAAATTCTAGATAGAGTACCAAGCTATCAAGTTTTCAAACTAATCGCCAATAAGGAACACAAAAGGAAATCGAAACTACATAAATAGTTGAATTTAATCTTAGTTAATGGAAAATTGTAGGTTAAAAGCAATAATTGATAGAATTGCTTTTGATTTTTATGTAAATATTACATCACTACACAATATAATTGCAGTCGGTGGGAGTCTCATAACATAGGTGAAAAGCGTAAATTAAGCAAAGAAATTTTTCATTCATATTTTACAGAATATAAGCAATATTCAATGGTTCCAGTTAAATCCATTATGTTATCAATTCATGTATATTTTTACATCTCAAGGCAGTAAAATTTTACAACTAATTAATTATACTTTAACAAATTCTGAATTTTTCATTTATTTATTTTCAATTTATTATAAAATTTATGTTATATTTAAAATTTTTAAGCAATACAAATTTTATTACACTATTATATATGTAACTGTAACTTGTTGGACAAATTTCTGCTTTTTTGATTGCCATAATTAAGTTAGTTTTAGAATGAAACAAAGAAAGAATTGTTTAAAAATTGCGAACATTTCCGCAAAATTTTCTGTTACATCATGGTGTCAAATATTCGAAATGCAAATACAATTGTAAATATTAGTTATTAAAGGTAAGAAATGTGTGTGAAATGTAAATTTGATTGGACACGGTAAAAACAAGCTTATGTAATCATACCTAATGTATGAAGTGCTTATAATTTCAGGAATTAAAATACATTAATGTTGATTACTTATTAAATAAATGTAACTGCAAGTATTAGACTAGTTTTGTGACTGAATAAAAATGTGAGAATAAATTTGAATGCTCCTACTTCAAAGGAAATGTAAACATTGATTTGTATAATTATTCACTGTTGGAGAATAGTGTGTTTCTTATAATTATACGTAAAAGCTTCCTAATACGTATGACCATTCGTAAATAAGCTTTAATTCGGTAGGTAAGCTAATAAATAAATTTACCTCTTAGAACGTAAAGGGAAAATGCTGAAGTGATACGTACCTTCAGGAAATAACCTATGTCATAATCTGTATTTGTTCAATTTTATCGTCACTTATATCAAACATTACTTACTCAGCGTAATGAAACTATAAAATGTTTCTCAATTTGGCTCTAATGTAGCTAGATTGTAAAGTTAAAATAACACAAATATTTTGTAATATGTTTTGGAAGAATTTATAACAACTTATATATATTTAACTTATAATGATGGCATTTGAATTGTCAGATGTACTTATAACAATGCTATTATAATTACTAAAGTCATTATATTTGAATTTTATATAGTCTAAACAAATAAAAATTTGTTTTGTGTTAAAAATATCTTGACATTTAAAAAAAAAGTATTGTATTTCCACCTAAAGTAAAATTTAATATTACAGGAAGTACATATATTCTTCATTAAATTACATGTTTAACATATATTTTGCTTTATTTTATGTGGTTAATAAGTTAAAATTGATATATTTAGTAGTATCATAATTATGTGAAGAAATATATATATTTATTCAATTCATATAATAAATTTATCATTGTATAAAGAGAATTTTATAAATACATATCAGTTCATACAATTTCTGATTAAATGTTTATAAATTCCATTAATTTAAAAGAATTATTATAATATACTTTGTAAAAAGTGCTGAAACATAGTATTCAGAAAACAGTAAACACTCGTTTTATGAACTTGTGTGATTTGTGGAACAAGCTTAAAATCAAGTCATAAATATGTTTTTCTAAATGTTTGTTTTCAAATGGGTAATAAATTTAACATAAACAACTATAGTAAGATGTTCAGGAGGGGCTAGCAGTGTGTAAAATCGCAAGTGTCTTTAAATTATAGGATTGGAAAAATGAGCATCTACTGTATTTTTGAATTTGAAATTGATTCACTAAAATTATATTGTATTTATAGTATGGTCTGGTTTCGGGATCCTGTTGCATGTAGGAATATAATTGAGAAGCTTCTTGATTGTGTTTGAACGTCCTCTTTTGCTGTAAGTATTGTTATTTTACACAAAAGACTTTTTCTGTGTTTTGTTACACAATTTTATGCTAAAACTCTAAATTATAAATTTGGAATAAGGCTCTATGAGCATGTTGAGTGTAAAATTTCTGACTGGTAATGTGTAAGAGGAAATGTTTTTTTTTTACATTGGATATCGCATTATATTTGTCTAATTGTGTTCCATTTTTAAATTCCTAAATTTTCTTCAATTTTATGTATATTGTATATGGTTATCAGGTTATTATTTTAAAAATTCTATTTTAATGTGATTTATGTTTTTTAAAGTTAAACTGTCTGAAAAAATTGATATATTATTTTCTTATTTGTATATGTTTCCCTCTAAAGTTTACAATGAAACAAATTGCTGTCCTTGCAGTAATATATTTATCTTCATTTTCATTTATTATAAACAATGCGATTTTAAAAGATTTTTCAAGTTTCCAATGATTGAAAACAATATAGTAAAAAAAAATTATATTTTTTTTGTAATTTTAGTATAGAAAGAAACACATGTTTAAAAATTTTTTTTCTTAAATTTTCATTCCAATTGAGTTTAAACAAACTATAAAATTATTTTATGAACTATATGCAATCAATAAGATATTCATTAGTTTTCCAGCATTTACTATCTCTAAAATCTGCTCAGTATTTTTATAATAATGATTTTATCACCTTTTTTATGTGTTTCATATTTCAAAAATTAATTGAAAACAATTCTTTTTATTGAATAATATCCAAGTCCTTTCATATGAATTTATATATGTCTGTCTATAAAATTTTTAATAGTAATTGATTTAATATAATAAATTGATAAATTATTTATGTTTGCTCCCACTACATGTTTGATATGGCAGATTTCCCAATTGTAATTTATACCTAGATTTTTTGTGTATAATGCACATTCTTTAAAAGATTTATGTCCTTCTTTCATTAGATATCTTTAAATAACTCAGAATTTGTTTGTATGTTAAAGTACATTTTTAAATTGTAATTATCTTTTATGTAACATTTAAACTTTTAATGTTATTTTTTTCCAATAAGTAAAGAAGGCAATTTCTCACAGGAATTTTTTACAGTGTTTAACTTTAATTTTGCTGCACAGTAACAAGATTTTGATTATACAAGGCAAATATAATGTATAAATACTTCCTAAAGTTCAAGAGTATTCCTCTGAAAATTTTTGTACATATTATAATTTTTTGAACACATTTAAATATTGAAGAACCTTCTCTAAAAAGTCTGTTTAACTTTTGCAAAATAAGCAATTTTTAATTGATAATTTTATTTTTCTGTAGAGTATTTTAAGTATAAATTTTTGTTTTAATTGAAATTAAATATTTGTCTTGCATTTCCTGTCTTGGCCGATAAAATTCAAACATGTAAATATTTCAAACTAAGACAATTTTTATGTTTCTCATAATGTACATATGTTCTTTTTAAAGTAAGAATAAAAGTATTATTGTATCTACAATTGACTCAGAAAAAATCTATTATATAGAATATCGCTTCAACATTCATTTATTATAATTGGTTTCTTTCTGAAACTGCTGCATAGTTTTTTTGTGAATATTGTTTTTGTACACAAATTACTTTGATTTAAGATGTAGATTTTTTTATCTTTAATTTATTGCATATGTGTTATCTTTCTGTGTTTATAAATAAATATTCCCCGTTTGACTCCCCTTTTATTTAAAGATTATTGAGTAAAATATTCTCCCAGATATATTCATACATTTTTTTCTTTTACTACATCATCTTAAAGCTCAGGTCTCCCTCAAAATCAGCCGAGCTGGCAGCCGAATGGTTAACGCTCTTGCCTTCGGTTCAACAGTTCGTGGGGTCGAATCCCACTTTGGGCATGGATGTTTGTAGTGGTTCGGAATCCACTTTAAGCCATAAGTCCTGGTCTAATTAGCCCTCGTGTGCAAAAAATGACCCAGAGCGACAAACAAACCAAACCAATCCCTCAGAATCATTTTATTTAATAACCACATAACATTTTTTTACTTACTTCTTTTTTTAAATAACATTAAATGTATGACTTTTAAAATAATTATTTAAATTTGTAACTTGATCACAATCAATTGATAACAATTATTCAACTTCTATTCATGCATTTATTCTGCCATTTTTCAGGACCAATTTTTAAAGATATGCATGTAATAATTCAGATAAGTTTTAAGTTTACATTAAAACAATCTAATATATTGAAAAACACATTTATAATACTGTACTTTGTCAACAGTGATGTATTTTCCATTCACAGTATTTCTGGATTTTGAAATTCAATCTCTGTAATTTTGTTCACACCTGTGATATTCTGTTGCTTTGTCTTTCAATTATTTTAATTGATTTATTTTTTTAAATTGCTTGATGGTCTGATATTCCTGTTTTATTATGAGTAATGCTTTTCTGCACAAATTCTTCCTTTTTATATTGTACATGCAGTTTTTTCTAAAATTCTCATTTTTATGATAAATATTAACTATAATATTGTTGTCTGTACAATGTGTTAATTTATGCATATTTGTTAGACTGAAATTTCAATTATATATGTCCCCCATTTTCTGTAATAAGTATCTTGAATGTATTTTTTATCCTTTATCACATTGTTTGGTTATAAGTATAATTTCAAAGGAGAGTAGTTTTAAAAATCTACTCTATTTTTTGTGATATGTGTTCTTTTTAAAATTGGTAATTTCTTATATTTAATTTTTTTTTATTTATTATAATAAATATTTAGGACTATTAAAATATTTAAAATTTAATATTGTTTAATAAAATTTCCTTCAAGAAATTAATAGTTTTTTTTCTTTCATTACACCATTTTAAGCTTTAAGTTTCTGATTTAGTAATTTTCTCACTTTCTGTGAGCGATTATTTTATTCAATTTTATTTTTCCGTATAATTAAATGGATGATTTTAAATTTCTTATAAAATTTTCTGTCAAAGATTAGTGTAATAACACCT
The DNA here is from genome assembly GCA_037975125.1 of Latrodectus hesperus. Lineage (NCBI taxonomy): Eukaryota > Metazoa > Arthropoda > Arachnida > Araneae > Theridiidae > Latrodectus > Latrodectus hesperus. The sequence continues at coordinate 2,928,112 of CM075854.1, read as the reverse complement.
TACAATTCATGTTCAGGAGAATACGAAAAAATGTTTTATATTCGAAAATTTTTATTTTATTGATAGGGATACACTTAATGTTACTTTTTCTTTCTGCATGTATAATTTTTAAACTAAGTTTAAAATAATTCATCCAGGACTTTTGACAGTGCTTGCATTTACTGGAAATTTTAATCGATTATAGTTTGATAGATTGTATCCCCTTCCCATACATTGGCTACACTGAAATTACATTGAAAATTATTTATTGGTGCTTAATCAATATCCATGTGCAACTTCTTAATTTTTGTAAAGTCCGCATACAAAATTACTCTACAAAATTGTTAGATATCAATTATTTATCCACAGTTAGTAAATAAACTGTTGAAGTACTGTCTCAGTTTCTGCCTGTATTTTTTTTTCTCAATTTTGAAGTTATTTCAATAGAGATTTTTCTTTTATATAACATAAATTTTGTTTCTGTTTGTTAAAATTATGTTAATTTCAACAGTACAGAGAAATACATTGCCTTTAATATTTCAGAACTGCCTTAAGATTTTAATGACATAGTAAAAGAATTATTTTATATTATTTGTAAAAATTTATTAAAAGTAGAAGAAAAGTTAACACCAACATGACTGCATTTAATTATTTTGTGAACAATTTTGAATTCCAGAACCTTTTAATGTGGCAGTGTTTGTGTCACTTTTTAGGAATATGACCACTTTTCAAAATTGATTTAAATAAATAATATCTGCATTATATAATGTATGCTTAAAATAAAACTGTTTTTGTTTTAACAAAAGTGACTTTTTGATGGATATTTGACACATTATTTAAAAGTGTCAAAAATTCTAGTTAAATAAGTAATTGGAATTATGATAGAGTACTTTGTAAAAATTGATTTAATTTTCCACTCAAAGCATTATTTCTTTTAAATCTTAATCACTATAATTTTATATTGTTTTTGGAATAATCTATGTCTTGAAGATTCTGTTATTATTATAAATTATTTTCTATCTTTGACATTTTTTTTCCTATATTTTCTATCAAAATGATAAGAGTGCTTTACAATTTTTTATTGAAACACTTGAGTATAGTATTCATACCTATAAAATGTGTTGAATTATAATCATTTATTCCAATAAAATTTCAGAAATACTTTTTCCCTCTTTTTGTATTGTAATGTTTCGAATTTATTCCACATGTTTGCTCATACACTAAAAAATTAGGCTTTAATATCAACTGAATTTTTTTGTCCTTTATGTTCTCTTTAAAAAAATATTTTGATAATTTGAAAAAATGTATTAAAATTGTAAACATTAATAGCAAATTATTCCATATTTCTTAAGGATTATTTAGTAATATTATTTATAAGATATGTAGATAATATTTCTTTTATTAAATCAATTTAAATCTCAGAATTCCCATAAAATCATTTTACCTCCTAGCTTTAACCTTTTTTTTTTAACTTTCATTTTTTAAATAATATGAAATGTATGACTTTTAAAATTGTTATACTTTGAAATTTGATTAATGCAATAATAAATTACAATTATAATTATTAAAATCCAATTCATTCTCCAATTTCTAAGGACAATTTTTTAAAGGAATATGTGTATATTAATTCATATAAGTTTGATGTACATATTAAAGCAGTGTGTATTATAAATACTTATAATATTAACATCAGTTATGTGGTATTTTGTTAAAAATATTTCTGAATTTTTAAATTTATTTTCTTATGTTGTATTTATAGAACTTCTATTTCGTGTACTTTCAATTAACTTCATTATTTTATTTCTTAAATTGCATGATGGTCTAAAACTCCTGTTTTATTGTGAGTAATGCTTTTCTGCACAAATTCTCCCTTTATATATTGTGCAAGCAGTTTTTCTTTCTATTAAGAGTAGAAATGATAAAATTGCTTCTCTTTATCTTAAACATTGAGTATAACATTTATGGCTGTACAATGTGTTCATTTACGCTTTTTTATGAATATGAAATTTCAATTATACTTCTCTGCCAGTTACTGTGATAAAAATCTTAAATTTATTTCACTTTTTTTTCGTTGTTTGGTTTTAAAAGCTTGGGAAGGAGAGTAGTCTTAGAAATCTTTTCAGTTGTTTGTGTTGTGTGTTCTTTTTAAGAATAGTAATCTCTTTTATTTAGAAAAGAAGGTTTATTTGAATAAGTTGTTATCATTTTTAAAATATTCAACATTAAATATTGTTTAATGGATTGTATTTCAAAATTTTATAGATTTTTTTCTTTCATTACACTATTTTAAGCATATGAAGTACCTGATTTAATAATTTTTTTCATTTTCTATAATAGATTATTTTTTTCATTTTGATTTTTTATGCAACATTAACTGTATGATTTAAAATTTTTTATTATATTTTCTGTAAAATATATGTTTTTATTTTGATAGTAGGGATTTTCTATATTTACCTTTACTTTTTTCATGTATAACTTTTAAAATAGCTTTAAGATAGCTTAACTAGGATTTTTGACAGTGCGTGGAAACGGTAATCCATTATAGTTTCATGGATTGCATTCCCTTTCTCTCATATTAGCTACACTGAAATAATTTGAAAATTATTCATTTGTGTTTGATTACTATTCATGTGCACATCTCTTAATTTTGGAATAGTCCACCTGTAAAATTCTACTTGAATTTGTTAGATATAAATTACTTTTCCAAAATTAGTTCATAAATTTTTCCAGTTTGCACTTAGTGTCTGCCATTATTTTTCCTTCTTTTTCAAGTTATTCAAATAGGAATTTTGTTTTTACATGATGTAATTTTTTTTTACATTTTGTAGAGTTATGTTAATTTCCAAGTATAGTGCTTGTATAGTTAATAAAAAAATTGTTTTGTATAAATTGTTACTTTTACAATTCCCTCTTTTTACATTATTATTTAGTAAAATTATTTCCAAGATATTTATATACTATATCTTTCATTACATCTTATTCTAAAGGTCATAATTACCATTATATCATTTTATATCCTAGCTCTATAGTATTTTTTTATTTACTTTCAGTTTTTAAATAACAAAAAGTATTACTTTAAAAGAATTTTTATGCTTTGGAACTTGATCCATGTAGTATTAGATTACATTTATTTAAATCCTATTCATGCAGTCATTCTCCCGAAGTAATATTTTTTAAGGTATTAATAATAGTTTTTTTGTACATATTTAAACAACCTAATATATTTAAACAACATTTATTATAAAGTTTTTTGTCAACAATTATGTAGTATTTTATTGAAAGTATTTCTGAATTTTTAAATTGATTCTTTACCGTTTTGTTATATTCATAGGACCTTCATTTGCTTGAACTATCAATTAACTTCATTGATTTATTTCTTAAATTGCTTGATGGTCTGCAAGTCCTGTTTTGTTGTGAGTAATGGTTTTCTGCACAAATTCTTTCCTAATAGCATAACATGCAGTTTTTTCTTTTTACTAAGAGTAGAAATGTTAAAATTGCTCTTTTTTCTCATAAACATGTATAATACTTACGACTGTACAATGCATTCATTTATGAATATTTATCAAAATAAATTTCAATTATATGGGTCTGCCAGTTACTGTTATAAAGATCATCAATTTATTTCTCATCCTTTTTTGTTGTTTGTTTCTTAAAGCTTGGAAAGGAGAGTTGTTTTAAAAACCTTCTCAAATTTTTCTTTTATTTGTTCTTATTAAAAGTAATGATTTCTTTTATTTAATAAACAAGTTTTATTTGAATAAATTGTCGTCATTTTTAAAATATTCATTATTAAATGTTTAATGGATTCTACTTCAAAGTTTCTATGATTTTTTTCTTTTATTACACAATGTTAAGCATGAAGTATTTAATTTAATAATTTCTCAGTTTGTGTAACTGATTATTTTATTCATTTTGATTTTTTATGTAACATTAAATGCATGATTTAAAATTTTTTATTATATTTTTTGTAAAATATCCTTGTAATAACAGATTATAAATCCTGTTGCAGAGATTCTTAAAAAATATTTTA